>JANHFP010003532.1:29030-39344 GCA_032468135.1 Calamaria suluensis
AATATCTTCTTAAAAACTTCCAGTGTTGGAGCATTCACAACCTCTGGAGGAAAGTTGTTCCACTGATTAATTGTTCTCACTGTCAGGAAATTTCTCCTTAGCTCTAGGTTGCTTCTCTCCTTGATTATTTCCACCGGTTGCTTCTTGTCCTGCCCTCAGGTGCAGTGGTGGGTTTCAAGATTTTTTTACTACCTGTTCCGTGGCTTGAAGGGCCTGGTATGGCTTGGTGGGTGTGGCTTGGTAGGCATGGCAGAAAAAGGTTACTGCAAAATCCCCATTTCCTCCCAATCAGCTGGGACTATTCAGAGAATAAATGGGGACAGGGCCAGTCAGACATTTTACTACTGGTTCTCCAAACTACTCAGAATTTCTGCTATCGGTTCTCCAGAACCGGTCAGAACCTGCTGAAACCCACCTTTGCTCACGTGCTTCAGAAAATAGCTTGACTCCCTCTTCTATGTGGCAGCCCCTGAGATACTGGAACGCTACTATCATGTCTTCCCTAGTCCTTCTTTTCATTAAACTTGACATTACCCAGTTCCTGCAACCGTTCTTTATAGGTTTTGCATCTGGCCCTGCACAAGACGTGCTGTATATTCGGAACTCTTTGGTGTCAATTGGACCAAAGATGCGTTTAGTCAAAGTACCGGTTGTCCTTCGATAGTGGGCGGAAAATCAAACCATTTCATAGCCCATCTGGAATCTTTAGCTGAAGGATGGTGATGTTCCATTGCTGGGAGAATATTGGGAAGCCATGTGAGATCTCTCTTATCCCGTCCTTGCCCATCCTCATAAAGTGAAGACTCTGATTGTTTAGGGACATGACATCTTTGGCTGGCTGGCTAGGAAAAACACAAAGAGTGGATTTATGGCCCTTGCCAAGGAAGATTGCCTTTTTTTATTTAATGTGCCGAGCAAAGCTAGCCTTTGTTGGTTTAAAGCCATGATTTACGACATAGCATTTTGTGTGAACCCAGCCATAAACTTGTTACACCCGGTTTATAGCTCAGCGTGATGTGTCAATGCAGAGGAACCTAGCTTAGCAGGGTGCGGAAGGGACAAGGGGAAAGGAAAGTATGTGGGTGATTTAAAAGGCAAGGGGCTTCAAAGATGCGTAAAGGTAGAGTTAGAGGGTGATGGACTCTCCCAGAGGCTGACACCTGCACTTGTGCCTTTCTTTCCCAGGTTTGCAAAAAAATCTAAATGAGGGGTGTCAACGGATATTGCAAAATCCCCATTCACACCCCACAGCTGGGGGAAGGATACTGCAAAATCTCCATTCTCTCCCCTCTTCTGGGGGAAGGATACTGCAGAATCTCCATTCCCACCCCACTCCTAGGGGAAGGATACTGCAAAATCCCCATTCCCACCCCACTCCTAGGGGAAGGATACTGCAAAGTCCCCATTCCCACCCCACTCCTAGGGGAAGGATACTGCAAAATCCCCATTCCCACCCCACTCCTGGGGCCAACCAGAGATGGCATTTGCCGGTTCTCTGAAGTACTCAAAGTTTCCGCTACCGGTTCTGCAGAACCTGCTGGATTTCACCCCTGGAACTGACCGAATGAAGCTCTCTACCCCAAACCTGATGTGTGGGTGAGTGAGGGCAGCACAGTGATTCACTTAAAAACGCTGGTAGTAATAAAAGGTCATAAAATCAGGCACAACTCACTCAATAATGGCCTTTTTCAGCAGTGGAAACTCTGATCTCAATTGCAGCCATAAGAGGAGGATTACCTTGTATGGATACGGATGTTTGCACATAATTCTAACAGGCACATTGTCCCAAATGGTTCAATGTGCCAAAATACCCTTCAGGGGAGGGTGAGGAGCTGACGCCAATTAGATACCCTTTTTTGACAGAAGATTCATCAACACCCTGACAGAGAATTTTTTTCTTATTTTGTTTTAAAAGGGTTTTTACCTTCCATACTTGACAGCTTGCGTTAACAGCCTTCTCCCCAGGAGTCCTGAAGCTGAAGAGACAGCATCATTTAAAAAGGACCCCCAAGCATTTTTCAGCTGCCCTATTTCGAGTCATTTTTAATTAATATTTCCCTGTTCCCTACCAGTCTTTAGCCTTAAAGCTACTTTTAAATGGCAGGGGGAAAAAAAACTGAAAAGGCCAGGCTTCAAGGGAATTTCCAGCCTAGCTTAAGCGCTATCCGCTTTGATGGTATTTACAGAACAATAAGATAGCAAAGGAGATTTTTTAAAAAAAAAAAAAAAAAAAGGAAAAAAGAGCATGTGCAACGAAAGTCAAATATCTGCAATATATTACATAGATGCCGTCTACCAAATCCAGACAGAGAAATGAAATCCGTTTGCCTTTCAGTGGAGAATATTATTGCTCATTTTCATCTACTGCAGACTTGTGGACTTCAACTTCAATGCCTTGGTACGGCCACACTTGGAATACTGCATTCAGTTCTGGTCACCACGATGTAGAAAAGATGTGGATACTCTGGAGAGAGTGCAGAGAAGAGCAACAAAGATGATTAGGGGACTGGAGACAAAAACATATGAAGAACGGTTGCAGGAACTGGGTATGTCTAGTTTAATGAAAAGAAGGAATAGGGGAGACATGATAGAAGTGTTCCAGTATCTCAGGGGCTGCCACAAAGAAGAGGGAGTCAAGCTATTCTCCAAAGCACCAAAGAGCAGGACAAGAAGCAATGGGTGGAAACTAATCAAGGCGAGAAGCAACTTATTTCCTGACAGTGAGAACAATTAATCAGTGGAACAACTTGCCTCCAGAAGTTGTCAATGCTCCAACACTGGCAGTTTTTAAGAAGATGTTGGATAACCATTTGTTTAAAGAGGTGTAGCTTTTCCTGCCTGGGCAGGGGGTTGGACTAGATGACCTCCAATGTCCCTTCCAACTCTTATTCCATTCTGTCTCTTCTCTCCTCCCCCCAGCCCCATCTGCATTGGTCATTATAAAACACTTTGCTCACTTCTTTGTAAAGGATTCATCCTCAATACTGATCCCCTCCATTAAGATCAGCCTGCAGCCTGCCGTTTATCTGTTTAAGGAACAAAATTCTGAATTTCTACCAACCCTCCTACTTACGTGCCTTTCCCAAACAAATCAGTGTCAAGTATCTCAGGTATTTAAATGGAATTTACATCTTTAAACCGTGGAATCCATTTCAAGAACTTCTCTCCTGCAAGCAATTTATCAGTTCATAAAGCTGAGTCTGTTTCCTCTTAAGTAGGCTTCAGCCGGAGTATGATAAAAATTGCCTTTAAAATAGTTAATATTGCAACTGTAAGCACCACTTTAAATCATTGTACGCTGGGAAAGTTTTATTGGAATTGATCACGTTTTTCAGAAGTTTTAAATTGTCTCCATTAAGGCCACTCTAGCCTGTGAAATAATGGCTTTAATAACTGCTGTTTTAATAACAGCTTGATATTTCCTCACTAGCTACTAATATTGATATATGATTATCCCTGCACAGCAATGTAAAATCACAGCTGTCAGTTCTTTAGCTGGTATCAGTTCTTCCCAAGGCGTCATCATGTATCTGTGTAGTATATATGCAGATCCAAGTGCATTGTATGTCTTTTGTAATTGACAGATGGAAATTTTGCCAACGTGTCGATTTTCTAAGTGCCGTCCAAGTTATTTTGATATGGCATGCACCAATAACCACTAGGACATTTCAACTTCGTTTTTCATACTTTGTGGCCCTATCATGCCTCTGTCAGCGTCCGACTCAGAGGTCAAAGAGGAACAGTTGGCAGAGAGCAGTGAGGGTGTGTGTGCTGGAGCTGAGGAGGAGAATGGGGAGAGCAGGCCCAGGCTGGATCCAGTGAGCTAGGGGTGGAGCCAGAGAGGGAAAGTTGAGAGGAGGAACTGGGAGCAGCTCCCCCACCTGATCCAAGACAGAGACGCAAGGACGAGAGAGTGTTAGAAAAAGGTCTACAGAGGAGGAAGTGAGGAGTGGGACGCAGCTGAGCTAAAACCTTTAAAGTTTGTGATTAGCATTGCTGGAATCAAAGGCTGAATTTGCAATTATAGCTTCTTGGTGACCTCCTCTTCCTGGGTAAGATTTCCTAAGCCAATTTTGTTTGTGTTATCTAAGAATTCCCTTTGGACTGCAGCCAGAGTTCGTCTTGGCAACTACCCACTTTGTATTTGGAAGTAAACCAACATAGAGAGGAAAGAAGGCAATTGGGTTCTTGAAATAAAGACTGTTTGTTTATAAGTTCTTGCTTCTTCGTTGATTGCTTTGAGCCGCGGTCATCACAGGCCTTCTCCAATTCTTTCTCTTCTCTTTTACTATCCCTTGCTATTGCCAAATCCATTATCCACACTTTATTACGTTGTTATTCCTTACATGTAATCTACTAATTTTAATGCTACTAATACAATGTACTGACATTACGTACCAACACACACAGAGATACTTGATTTGACGCTTTTGATTATCAGAGCCTTCTGAACGATCTATATATTTATCGTCTTCGTCTCTTGTTTTTGAATCACTGGGGCCTGAAAATGTTAAATGTTTGCAGGCTAATTCTCACAATCTTCTGACTTCCCTGTCAAGTCCTTGGGTATTTTTTTTTTGCAACAAGAATTTATTGATTTTATTGGGATAGAGAAAATGGTAAAAGAATAGGGAAAGGTTTTACATCCATTGAATTACAACGTCTTCTTTTTTGAGATAGAAAGGCATAATGCACAATATGATTATAGTTTTGTGGCTTATTTTACATTATATTTTAAACTTTCAGTTGACTAACAGTAGGGAATTTCCTGCTCCAGCATTTTCAAAACAATTACTAAAATATTTTCTTATTTCCCCAGTTGTCAAATTACTATTTTCATGTTCTGTTGAGCACATCAAACACCTTATTTATCTTGCAATCTTAATCTTCTGGGCGACGCACACACACACACACCCGTCCCTGCAGGTCCAGGCCCCCGGGCCTCCTCCCTCCCCCTTTCTTTTGGTCTTTCTCCGACTCCTCTCCCAGCTCTTCAGTTTCTAGGAAAAAAATATGTTCATTGTAAAAAGCTTCTGCTTCTTCACAATTATTTAATCTAAATCTTTGTTCTTCTCAGAACACTAGGACACCCTCCAGTAATAACCATCTAAATGTAATTTTTTTTATAAACAGTTTCTTGGTCAAAAATTGATATTTTCTCCTGGTCTCCCTTATCTTCCTCGGAATCTGTTTCAGTACTGCAAAATTCTCATCGACTGGTAAATTTAAACGTATTTTTAAAATATTTCAGATTTCATCTATTTGTTTCACACTGGCTGCTAGCCAGAACAGTCAGGTTTGCAGAATCGATAGTAGTGGCTGTTAAGAACAGATGTAATTTGGCATCTATAGCCATTGACCCAATAGCTTCATTCAAGTTAATCTCAGTTGATTTTGTTTCTCAAACTGTGCTTGCTAGCATGCAGATCTGCAGTCAGCAGGCTAAAGTCGTCTTTCAAAACTCTCGTCTTGTCCCCCAATGGTACAACAGGCCTTTGTCACAAGAAGAGCTGGCGCAAAGACGGGAGCGTGCGAGGCAGCGGCGTGCTGAGAAGTTGGCGGGTACTCAAGAGTCGGCATCCGAGGGAGTCGGAGGAAGTTTGATGGTGCCACCTTTAGAGGCAGAAGAGAATCGAAGTAAGAGATTGGGATTAAATTTGTTCATTGAGGACAAAGGGGGGGAGAATACTTCACGACTTGTGGACTTTGATTCCCAGAATTCCTGAGCCAGCCATACTGGGCTGCAGTAATTCTCCCAGTAATTCTGGGAGCTGCAGCCCAGAGGCCTTAGTTCTTCACTCTTGCTCTAGGAGATTACTGTATTTTTCAGAGTATAAGACGCACCTTCATACCCCCCAAAAGATGGTGAAAATCTATGTGTGTGTCTTATACACCGAATTTAGCCCGGTCCACCTGCCCCCCCCCTTTTGGGGGTCGTTGGCCTCTGTGCGTCGCTTTTTCCAGCAATTCCAGGTGGCGGGGACCTTCATCCCCCACCCACTCCAGTTAAATGCACGTAGATAAGTGATAAGGGCTTGTTTCAAACAGATAAAAAGATCTGTGCTGATCATTATTAAAATCCATGTGGCAGTGACGACGCTGCTGATCCTCATGCTGGTAGGTAGAGGCAGAGTTCTCTTCTTCTTGCTTTCCACACCTAAAATTAAGGTGCGTCTTATAGCCTGAAAAATACGGTAAATGGTAATAGTAGAGGGCACTCTGGCAGTAGGCATGAAACAAAGTCAACCCCTGCATCGCATTCCCAGTCTGCACATCTGGAAATGGCCAGACAGTGTCTTGGAGGCTGCTGGCGGCAGGTTCTCCGCTCCTCCTAGGTTCTCACGATGGTCCAACTAGCCTTGGGAACATTGCAGCACATAGAAACTCATCGTGATAGCGTGTCAACAGCCACATCTGGGGCATGGCAGTTTGCTGCTACAAGTAAATTCGGGTAGCCTGTTTTGTCTCCAACAGGCCTTTGAAGTGGTTGTGAGAAATAGGCCTCTTTTGTTTTACCGAGCAGATGGTTCCATGGGGCTTGCCAATTATTTTTTAGTTTTTCTTCCTCGTGTTGAACCTCCCTGGATACCTACTTGTGAGCAAGCACTATTTTTTTTTTTAATTGAAAAGTTTTAACAATTTACAACAACAGAAAGTCCACTTGCCTCCTGAAAGAAGCACCTTTGGGACGTAAACAATATAGGCTATTATTGTTAGATATCCCAAAACGTCTGCCGTAATAACAGACAACGCTGCAGCCTCAAATTAATAGGAGCCGTTGCCTTTCTCCAAGCACATATATCACCTTTGAGGGACACAGTGGCTCAGTGGGTTAGACAACCGAGCTTGTCGATCGGAAGGTTGGCAGTTCAGCGGATCGAATCCCTAGTGCCGTGTAATGGGGTGAGCTCCCGTTACTTGTCCCAAGCTTCTGCCAACCTAGCAGTTTCGAAAGCGGGTAAAAAATGCAAGTAGAAAAAACAGTTCCCTTCCCTTTGGCGGGAAGGGAACAGCGTTCCGTGTGCAGTTTTCAAAAATATGTCTATTTAGTCAGTGCCTCAGGCATCAAAATATTTTCAGCTGGCACTGATCAATTCCAAGTTCCTCTTATCATCATTTATTGAAGAGAAACCTAATTTTATAGTTAACAATTTCCATAAATCCCTTCACATAAAAGTATTTTGAATATTTGGGGCTAGCAAAGAGACCTGATTAATGGCAGATAAACTGCAATAAGTGAATTCTAGTTAGTAGTTGCTATTTTTAATGAAGATAGAAAAAAAACCCCACTCTGTCCAAGAATTTAAAAAATGGCAATCCTCTCTATTACCTCTGCATTATTTAAATTCAGTGCTTTGACATTTTAGAGGTATTTGTTCACTAAACAATATAATGCATACAATTACTACAAGGGGTTACAGCATTTTGCATCAGTAATATAAAGTTTCAGATTACTGTAAAGATTAGCAGGTAAGAAGATGAATACAAGAAACTGGTATAGTCATTAAGTAATAACAAATCACTGTGTAGTAAAAGTCTGAAAACCTCTAGCCACAAATAAGATGCCTACATTTTCTTCTGATGTGGGATTGAAGTTACATGTAGCCCCCCAATTTACAACCACAATTAACCCCAAAATTTCCATTGCTGAGCAGGGCAATTGTTAAGTGAATTTTGCCCCATTATACAATCTTTCTTGCCACAGGTAAGTGAACTACTGCAGTTGTTAAGTGAGTAACACAGTTTGTTAAGTGAATCTGGCTTCCTCATCGACTTTGCTTACCAGAAGGTCACAAAATAGGATCACATGATCTCAGGACACTGCAACCGTCATAAATATGAGTCAGTTGCCAAGCATCTGAACTTTGATCACATGACTATGGGGATGCTGCAATGGTCACAAGTGTGAAAAATGGTCATAAGTCATCTTTTTGGGGGCACTGCAGTTTTCCCGAGTGACCCCACTCCTGCGAGAGCTGCATTGGCTGCCGGTGGCCTTCCGGTTTCGCTTTAAGATTCTGGTTATGACTTTTAAGGTGATCCATGGCATTGGACCAGGATACCTAAGAGACTGCATTCTGCCAGTGGTCTCCCACAGACCAGTGCACTCACACAGAGAGGGCCTGCTGAGGGTCCCGATGGCTACAATGTGCCGGTTGGTGACCCCAAGAGGGAGGGCCTTCTCTGTGGGAGCACCGACCCTCTGGAACGAACTACCCCCGGCACTGCGAATCTCCCGGATTTAAGGACATTCCGCCGGGAGTTGAAGACTCTGCTCTTCCGGCAAGCCAGCCTAGGATGATTAGGGCTCTAAATTGGAAAGGGGAATTAAGTCATAAGTCATTTTTTTCAGTGCTGTTGTAACTTTGAACTATAAATAATGAACTGTTGTAAATTGAGGACTACCTGTATATATTACTATTTAAGCAAAATTTTGACATTGTTGCTGATAGATTTTTCATAAATAATCATTAAAAAACTGATTTGTAGTTTTGAAAATGTTGACTTTTTATTTCCTAATTTTGAAGCCCCCTTGGCATATGAATTAAATTTATGGCTGTTCTTTTGTAGGTTGTTATGGTTATTTCTGGAGAATTTATAGATATTTTTGGAGATAATAATAGAGGACTTTCATATGCTACAGTTCATTTTTACAGTTACCAAAAGACAGCTATTAAGCTATTAGTTAATATACTGTATAAATATACTTGTACAGTCTGAATAATGGCTGAAGATGTGCCTGAAATTTTTTCTTGTTTAAGATGAAGCCATTTCTAAGATGAAACTATTTCTATTTCTAAGAGGGATGTGGTGGCTCAGTGGGTAAGACAGCTGAACTTGTCGATCGGAAGGTCAGCAGTTCAGTGTTCGAATCCCTAGTGCCACGTAATGGGGTGAGGTTCCATTACTTGTCCCAGCTTCTGCCAACCTAGCAATTTCAAAAGCACGTAAAACATGCAAGTAGAAAAAATAGGGACCGCCTTTGGTGGGAAGGTAATAGCATTCTGTGCACCTTTGGTGCTTAGTCATGCCGGCCACATGACCAAGGAGATGTCTTTGGACAGCCCTGGCTCTTCGGCTTAGAAATGGAGATGAGCACCACCCCCTAGAGCCGAAAATGACTAGCACATACATATGTGCGAAGAAAACCTTTACCTTTTAGTCTATTTCTAAACATTTTAAGAGAAGACTTCATGTCAGTGGTATGTTGCTCTCGGTTCGGTCCGATTCTTGTAAACTGGTAGTAAAACTGATGGGAGGTTCTGCCCATCTGCCTTGAAGTCATTATAGATGATGTGTGCAGAAGCATGCACGATCACGATGCGAACCGGTAGTAAAGGTAAGTCACACACACCTCGCTTCGTGTATCATTACTAACACAGAGACTTTATCAGGCTTCTGAAGAGCAGCACAATGTTTAAATTCCCACGTTGAGAGTAAATATTTTCTTCCTATGTAGAAGAAGGTCTTAAACACACCTTTTAAACTTTGCCTGATAACACTTCATACAAATTTGCTCTCAAAATTAAGATGCACACTGTATTTTCTTTTTCTTGTTTACATGTTCATATTTATACAGTCATTTCCAGATGGTCAGAAAGATTTTAGTTCAGGAAAATTATAAAAAACAAATTAATAAAATTTTCCTTCTCCTAATTCCCCCCCCCCCACCTCCTCTTTTACACGTCCTCTGGTATTATCATAATCAGGTTCCAGCAGGGGTGAAATGCTCCCGGTTTGGACCAGTTCAGCAGAGCCGGTAGCGAGGGTGGCATGTGGTTCAGCCAACCGGTAATAAAAATCCCTGACCCCGCTCCCTCTGCCCGCCTGACGCTTTCTTTTCTTTTAAAAGCATGTGTTTCTATCTAAGTGTTTGTGCCTTTAAATTAATGTAGGAAGCCTCCAAGCAGCCGGGACAATAAAGGGAGGGTTTTTTCTCCCCTTCATTTAAATGCATGCCTTTAAAAAGAAGGGGGGAAGCCTTCCGTGATCACAGTATGTTCCAAACGCTGCCACTTAAAGAAAGTGAGGCTTGGTTTTCAGCTGTCCGAGCCCTACGGAGCTCACCACCACAGCTGAGAAATATTGGATGTTGCCTGTGATCCTCCATGAACTCCAGCAGCTGCCCGACACCAGGAATGAGCAAAAAACCAACAAACAATAAAACAATTAAAGTAAAATTCCTAAATTCTAATTCACGGAAAAGAAAAAAAAGTAAACCTAAGAGGAGAAACCCAATAATTATTCTTAAACAGATTCCGAAGAAGGTTCGTGAAATAAGAAGGAAATATTTTTTTAACTACTAAATTGAAC
>JANHFP010003533.1:11476-22636 GCA_032468135.1 Calamaria suluensis
CTCCCTCCCCCCCTTCAAAGCTGCCCACAGACACAAAGCTGCCCAAAGCGAAGGAGAGGGAGGGAGGGACGGTGGGGGACAAGAAGAGGGCTCAAGGTCACCCAAGTCCTCCCTCCATCCGTGTAGCTGCAAGGGAGGGACCAGAGGCCGCTGGCAAGGGCTCTTGCCCCATAAATGGACCGGCCGCCTCCATTTATAGGCTCCATTGGTTACTGGCCTTTGCTGGAGTGGGGGTCCCGGGCTGCTCTCCTCCACCAGCCACGGCCCAGCAACACGGGGCACCTCCTCTGGGCAAGCGACGCCGTCCTCCCGCTCTGCTAGACCAGGAATGGAGGCCGTGTCTCCTGCTTCTTCTCCCAGGGCTGGGGCATTAGGGCCACTGGGAACAGCCCTTAGGCCACCTTCCTGCTCTTGACCCTCAACCGCCTGGCCGTGCCCAGGCCCAACCTCAGCAGGAGCAGTCCTGGCCTCTAAGAGCTTCTTGGCCGAGCTGTCCACCTGCACGGATGGAAGGCTGTGGTCGGGGACTGGACAGCCCATCAATGGCTGCTCAGGGCCGCCGGAGGGCTGTGGTGCGCTGGGCTCCAGCCGGGAGGAACCACCTGACGTGTCTTCATGCCTGGAGGAGGGTTTCCGTGGTGCTTCTGCCTCCTGCTCCTCCTCCTCCATCTTTTCCTTTGGGCCTTTCCGCCAAGGCAGAGAGAAGCCCAGCCTCCTCCCAAACACCGTCCCCTGGAGGCTTTCCCCCACCTCCTCCTCGCTTCCTCCACCAAAGAGAGCGGAAGAAACGCTGCTCAAGCTGGACCCGAGACCCGGCTCAGCACCGGTCTTGCCAGCCGCAGGTAAGGAGGAGGAGCCTGTCGCTTTGGTGCTGCCGATCGAAGACCCAAAGCCGAACCTGGGCCAAGGGGGCTTACGTAACATCTCAAATACGGACGATCCGCCGAGGGCCTCTGCAGCAGGAGGACCAGCAGGCCCGCTACCCAAGCTGCTCCCCAAGGCCTCAACCTCCGGGAGGTTCTCCCGAGTGGCTGAAACCCCCTTCTCCTCAACAGGGACCCCTTTTGTGCCATGGACGCTGTCCACACCTCCACGGTGCAAATCAGGGGTCTCCTTCAGAACTGTTCCGACTTCCACTCCTAGGCTCTCAGCTGGCGACTGGCTCATGTCGTCATCTGACTTTGTGCATTCCAACTCAGGCGCGTCTTCCCAACCCTCCCGGCCAATATGAGCGCCAGTTGGGGATTCCAGATCCAGGTACTTTTGCCTAGCAGTGCGGGCCTCCTCTTCCAATGTCTCCTCTTTGGTTTCCTCCATCGCAGCAGATCCTGCCACAACCACCCGGCTGAGATCTTGAACGCACGTATCGGCCTCTCTCATTTCATCTGAAGTTAGGAAGTCCGCTTGCCCCTCTCCAGGACCTTGGCTCTTCTCTGAGGTCAAGGTGTCCAGAGCGCTTGGCTTAGGCTCTTGGCAAACGTCTGGCTTTTGGTTGGCTTCCGTCTCCAGGTGCATTTGGAGCGTTTCTCCTGCCAGCTTCGATGGAGCATCTTCCTTCCACTCGGCCTGCAGCAGCGCAATGCCCGGGCTCTCCGCTTGCTGCTTCCCTGAGCTGCTTCCTTCTGAGCCCTCCTCTCTACCTGCCTTGCTTTCATGAGTGGCAAGAGGCTCCTTCCCGGGAACTGAGCCCGTAGCTTCTTTCACGCCCGAGTCCACCTGGGGAGGCTTTGAGGGCGTGGAAGGAGGCTGTTCCGCTACTCCTCTGGAGAAGCCAAAGAGGCTGCCTGTGGATGTTGAGGGAGGCCCCCCTGCCTGAAATGCACTGCCGAAAAAGGAGGCGCTCCTCTTCTGCACACCGGGGGCATCTGGAACGTGGACTGGGCTGCCCAAAAAGTCAGAGAAAGTTTTAGTGGGTTTGATTTTGGTGAAGAAGCTTGAAAACTTCTCCATTGAGGAATCTAGAACAGACTTGTTGCTCGTAGCTTCTTCGGGCATCTTCAGCCTATCCAGCTGCCTCAGTGGGACCTTGGGGAGAGGCTCCTGGCCCTGAGCCTGCTGGGCTCCAGCATGGGAAAGAAGGCCGAGTCCTCGCGGGGGCTCCGGCTGCACCTGCTGGCCTGAGTCTTGGAGAGCGGCTCTCCTCTGGGCCACAGAGGACTGATCGGAAGATGAACCGGGGTATTCGGTGTTTTCAAGCGCTCCATTCCCAGCATCCTTCTCAGACAAAGACACACTCGTCTCATCCCGCTCGGATGGGCTCTGGGGCAGCCGCTCTGGAACATCTGGGGTTTCTGGAGGGGAGAAAGTCCCATCCTCCTCCGGGACTTCAGCACTTTCGCAGGCAGGGCCAGGCCGTACCAGCTGGTCTTCCTCCTCTGCATCGCTGAGAGGTGGGCTGGCCGTAAGCTGCTCTCCCGAGGCTCCTTCTCCAGCCCCCTTGGCCACCTGGGCCCTGGCTTCACTCGCCCCATTCTGCAAGCCACAAGCCACCTCCTGCTTGCCTAACACAGCGCCTGTAACCCCAGGGACGGAGCCCTTCTCCTGCACCGCTGACGTCCTGGCCGTCCCAACACCAGCATCAGCGTCAGCAGGCTGCCTCGGGGGTGGCTCCTCCTTCCCTTGCCTCGGAGGGGGCTTGGCCAGGTGACCCTTGCCAGGAGCAGACGGTGGTTCTTCAGGGCGGAAGGAGGCCCAGCTGAATAAGCTGAAGCTGGAGCTGTCTGGAAGCCCCTTCTTGGCAGTGAAGGGGATCTTGAACAAGCCTTCTGTCTCCGGACCTCTGGCCGCCTGAGAGGGTGCAGGGGCTGGGGCTGGGGCTTTCGCAGAGGCAGGGAGAAGAGAGAAAATATCCCAGCTGCCCGTTGTCTCCTGAGACTTTGGGGGCGCAGCTCGGGACAAGCGAAAGGGGAGCCTGAACCCAGGTTCCTCGGACGGCTGCCTGGCCTTCTCTTGCTGGACCTTACCAGGCAAGACTCCCTGCTGCCCTCTGTCCATCAGGGAGGACCAGCCGGTGCTCAGGGAACTGGACTTCCTTGCTGCTGAGTCCCCCAGCAACCCAGAGAGGCTCCTGAGCAGGCCCCCCTCTTCTGGGGCTGGGCTGCGTTGTCCCAACCCTGGACTTGCGTGCAAGTTAGCTGCCTGCTGAGCCTTTGTAGGAAACACTTTCTTGACACTGGCCGTTTCCTCTCCGGCCTCTTTCTGGTGCTCTTCCTTAGGGAAGAGGTCCTTCTTGGCCATACCTGCCCCAGGTGGCTCTGAAGAGACGCCCACCTCAGAAGCAGGATCCTTCCTGGGTTCCTGAACAGGTTCCTGGAATATCTGCCCATTGCTCAGTGGTGGGACGGGGGTGTCAGATGGGGAGGGGGACGGCTGGAAAAAGTCTTTGATTGAGCCAAAGAAGGAGGATGGAGCCCCCGGGAGCTCTGCCTGGCTCTGGGTTTCGCTCTTCACCCGAGAGGTTGCCGAAGGCTGTGACGGAGGCCTGCTTCCCTGCGTTTTAAAGAAACCGAGGAATCCTGATTCTCCAGCAGCCGGTGGGTCTCCCCTGGGCCCGCTTGTCTTGAGGTCACTCTTAGGAAGGCTCTCCCTGGCCTTAGCAGCCACGTGGCTCAGGACTGTCCAACTGTGCTCAGGCTCTCCCAGAGACCCTGGAGCTGTCTCAGTGTGGCTGGCTGGCTGGGTGAACGTGTCAGAAGGGAGACCTTGGCTGAACTGAGAGGCGGATCTGCGCAGGGGGGCCCTGCTCTGGGTGGGAGACGGAGCCTCTTCTCGTGCAGTGCAAACAGGCAGGGGTTCCAGCTGCGGTTCTCCCTTCCTCCTGGCTGCTGCTCCAGACGTGGCTTCCTCGGCAGGAAACCCTGGCTGTGGGCCCTGGTCCTTCTCTTCCACATCCTCCAGCACCTTGTCCTTCCCTGAGCCCTGACCCATCAGCCCACCCAAGGCGGAAAGCCAAGAGGAGACCCTGTTGCTTGTGGTCTTCTTCTCTTCTTCGGCCGTCTGCCCTTCCGCAGGAGACACTGGTGGGACATCAGACTTGGCGGCAGCTCTAAAGATTTGAAAGCCAGAAGATTTGGTTTGCTGGCTTTCAGAAATGCTAGTCCTAGGGGCCACATCCAGCAACTTGGGTTGGAATTCCTCCTTTAGCCCCCCGCCAAAGGCCACCCTGAAATGTGTCCGGAGGTCAAAGGGCGCATCTTCTACAGACCCTTCCCTCTTCTTCTCAGGCCTAAAGCCCAGCTCACTGGGTTTCAGAAGCTGGTACCCTGAGAAGTCCAAGGGCTTCTCTTTCTGGTGGTAAGCAGGTTCCTCAAACATTTGAGAAAAGGTCTCTACGTTCATAAGCTTGTGCCTTCTTTGAAAAGTGACAGACAGATCAAGAGGCTTGCTTACAAAATAATCGTCCCACTCTTCCTCTTCGGCTGACCAGAACAACTCATCCTCCAGAGGCACTTTGAAGCCACAAATGGAAACCAGGTCCCCATCAGTCACAACCCTTTCCAAAGAGCCCCTGGGGCCACAGTCCTCCCAGCTGTCTGGAGGAGGGTGAATGTCGGAAGTGCAGATGTAAATATACTGCCCGGTAGGATCAGTGAGTAGAGAATAAACATACTGGCCGTCGGTGTAGATGTAGTAACCGTAATCACCGTCTTCTGCCAGCCACCACACTCCCTGCAGCAGAGGCAGCAGCCAATCCAGGCAGCCCTGAGAGGGGGCCAGCCAAGGGTCCTCCTCATTCAGGGCCTCCTGATCAATTAGGGTCCACACATTAGCGCCATAAGCAGAGGAATAACTTAAATCTATCGGCCTGTCTCCCAAAACGCAGCTGAACGTGTGTGGAGAAAGGCTTCCGTTCAAATAAGGGGCTGCCCACATTTCATTTTCCCCCAGACAAAACTCAGGTGATCTAAACGACACAGCATTAAAACCAGTCACTGCTGGATCAAAATTCTCACTTGATCTCGAATCCATTGGATTGGCATTCCCGTCCCTTTTACACAAATTCATTACTGCGCTGCTAGATTCTGACAAGGTCAGGACCTCATCCCAGGAGACGGGGTCCTGGTTTAAGACGTAATAAAGAGGCTCCGACGTCTGAACCATCTTTGCTGGGTAACTCCTGGGGTTGTGGTCACTATCCAAGGGGGAGACACTCCTGGTTTCCTCAGAAAAAGCAACAGGTTCTCCTGACCAGCAGAGCAAGTTGGCATGCTGTGAGGAACATCTGAGAAGCCCATCTACATTTTCATGGGGAATCCTTGGATGAATACGAGCTTCTGTATTTTTCCTAGAAAGGGCTGGTTTTGTCATTAAGCATGTCTTCTTCTGGGGACTGTTCAGAGGGGCGGATCCTGCCTGGAGGGCAACAGATTCCTTGCCTGTGCTAGGCAACCTGGCCTCCATCCCGGGAGTTTGGCCCACTCTCTCTTCTACCTTCTCTTTCGCCTGGTGTAAGAGGTTCCTTAGGAAACTGCCTGCGCCCTCTTGGTCCTTGGTGCCTTCTTGAGTTTGGGGTTCCACTTGAGAATCCCCCTCTCTGGAATTAGTCTCCTCCACGTTCTTTTCAAAGATCTGCCCCAAACCACCCAGAAAGCTCAGATTTGACTTGCCCACCTTACCCAGAGTGGGGTTTTCAACCGAACTGAATCTAAATAATCCAGAAAGCAAGCCAGGTGAACGGTCCTTCTGTCCGGCTGTGCTGTCTTGAGCATCCTGTCCTTCCTTGGAGGATGAACTGCCAGCCAGAGGAGAGCGGAAAAGCCCAGAAAGGAAACCCTCCTGGGCACCACCCAGAATCTTAGTCCTTCCGACTCCACTAGCCGCCTCTGAGCTTTCCCCCACCGGATCCAGGCCGGATCCACCTTGGGAGGCGGCCGTGGCTGCTGCTGCTGCTGCTTGTCTGCCTGCAACACCATTTAGGTCATTATTGCTTGGGTCCCTTGGGCCACGCCTGCCCCTCTCGGCACTCTCGGAAAGCTCTGCAGCCACTTTCTCCTGAGGGCCACTTTCTGGTCCCAAAGGGCCAGTTTCCGGTTTCCCCTCCAGCTCCTCTTTATCCTCTGGGGGAGACTCTGAAGAGGAAGTCTGGAGAGCCTCTGGATTGCTCCCCAAATGTCCATCTTTGGCGGCCTCAGAGTTTTCAGCCGAAACGATTTTCAAGAAGGAAGCGAGGAACCCTGCCTTTTCCTTGCTATCCTCCTGCGGTTTGTCTGATAAGCTGAAGCTGCTCAGGAAGGAAACCTGCAGCTTCCCAGGGAATGGGACGGAGGCAGCTTTGCTGCTGGAGGGACTGGATCTTCTGACATCGTCTTCGGACTTCCACTGTTTCCCCACGCCCACCGACGTCTCTTTGGCCGGCGGGTCAGCGGGAGCGGAAAGGGGCAAGAGGCTGAAGCATTTTTTAAGAGGGTTCAGAAAACTGATGGGAGATTCTCTTCCTTCTGAAGGTTGGGGGGTTCCCTCCTTCGGCCCTTCCCGTGTCCTGCTAAAAGGTCTCCCAGGGGGTTCCCGACCTGCCTCGTCCGGCTGCATTGAGGGGCCGGGGACTTCAGGAGGCTCTGCTGGCCTCCTGGGAACCGCCAGGCCATCAAAACCCTCTTTCAGGCTAATGTCAGCAGAGGAGTTGGAGACGGAGGGTGCTGGAGCCCAGGTGGGGTCAACCACTGGTTCCCCCTTCCTTGTTTCCAGGGAGGAGATTCCTGGTTTTGGGCCATCTTTGCCAGGCTTCTCTCTGGCCTCAGCTCCACTTGTAGGCAAGGATTCAGCTGCCACCATGGTTCCCTCTTTCGTGGTCTCTTCCTTTGGCTCCTTCTTTTTTAAAGAACCGAACATACCCAAGAGAGAATTCAAAACCACGCCTGTCCTCTGAAAGGCAGACTGGCCTTCGGTGTCACCTGCAGGACGATCGAGGGCTAGGGGGGCAGGACAGGTCTGGTCACCCCCGTCAGAGGCTTCTGGGAGACTCACACTGGGAGCACCAGCCACTTTCGGCTGGGTCTGCTCGGGGAGGGAAGCCGGCCCTCCTTCAGGAAAGCAGGGATCAGGCCTGCTTTCCACTTCCACGTCCAGGTGAGGCTGGCTGGCTGAGTCCCTCGCGGGGACACCTGCCGTCTCAGCCACTGAGAAGACAAACTTCTCCACGGATGACGAGAAGAGCGTCTTTCCAGAGCTCACTTTCTCCGTAAGGAAGCTGAAGAAGGACTGGGCTGTGTCCCTCACCCCCGTAGTGTCCGATAAGGCCTCTCCTCGGCTGTCGCTCTCCTCTTCCTCCTCCTCCTCCTCTGCAGCAGGGGCTGCCTTGGCCTGCTCTGCCTGGGCCGCCTCCTCTGGCACCTGGATGGGGAGGCCATGGTTCCTGCTTTCCTGCTTTGGAAGGGCTTCCCAGCTGCTAATCTCTTCCTCCTTTTCAGCCAGGTATTCGGACACCGTCTCCACCAAGCACTGCAGCTCGTCTACCGCACTGAGGTCTCCCTCCGGCGCTTCCTTGAGGGAGCCACGTGTGGGCTCATACCACCCGTGGGCCACTTCCCCCTTCCCCTCCTCATCTGAAGCAGGAGAGCCCCCAAGACCTTCAGGCCAGCTGCTGCCTTCCAGTTCCTCAAACGCTCCGGACGGCGGGGAACAACCGGCTGCCTCTTCTGGGCGCAGCTGACCTTCGTCCCCAAAACGGCCTGCCTGTGGGTCGCAGTTTCTCTCTGGGCTGTCAGAGAACCGGCCGCTTTGGACCAGGAGGGGCCGCCTGCATGGAAGCAAATCCCAGGATCCGGGCTGCTGAGCCCCAACTTCCCGGGGGCTATGGGGGCTACGCAGATCAGCATCATCATAACTGGCATTACGCTGAGTCCTTATTCTCCTGCTGCTTCCAGAAACAACGGTTTCATGGGGAATTATCGACCTCCTGTTGATTTGAGACCTTCTCCATTCACACACTGCATTATCTCTCCGTTTCTTTTTCCTTCTCCTGTCTATAGTATCGTATTCCGCTGGGTACGACAGGGCCTCGGGGCGCACTACTTCCACACAAACTTTACGAGAGGACCTGGAATCTTTCAGTTGGCTTCCATTGCGCTGTTTGGAGAATCGAGGCCTCTTTACCTCCTGCCAATTCCTAGCCCTTTTTTCTAAAAATTCTTCTATCAGCTGTTTGCCTAATTCGTCATAGTCCTCAACAGACTCTTCATGGTCAAGATCCTGGTCGAAAGGAATAATCCTGACTTTCCTGCTGCTAATTAAAGATCCTTGACTGGTAATGGAAAAAGGGGAAGAAATAAAGAGGGGGGAAGGAAAGGCAAGAAAAATGGAAAAAGAACTTTAACATAACTTTTATAAAAGAATTTCACAAAGATCACGTGAACTTTATGAATAAAAATAAACAATTATGAACAATTATGAAATAATTAAAAGATGTACAATTCTAACCTTGTTTAATGTTTACAAAGCACCAATTTTGTTATGATCGTTTCTCAATACTGCAGAAGAAATGAGGAAAGAGCAGAAGATTTAGGACGTTACTGATTGTTGGAAGTTCCGACAGAAACTCCTACCTGGGCGGCTGCTCACGAACTGGATTCGAAGTTCCGATGGTCGTCTCTCTCCCCCCCCACCCCCATTTTGGCCACATGGCAACCAGACCACATTCACAGACATTTGCAGCCTGAAGCAGACACGATTATGACAGTTTTGCCAAGATGGAGCAGTTACTTCTGGTTTTTGGCCCCCTGAGAGAGAACTGGTTCACTTAGCAACAGCATCCCTCGCTTAATGACTGCTGCAAAGCAGGTGGCAAAATTGGGATGGTCAGGGGGCTGCCCTGCTTTTTCCAGCCCCCAAGAATTACCACTGTAACAAGCAGGCCCCATTACAGCCAGACAGAATAGTTTAATTAACAGAATAACCGCAGAGGTGTATTACTTGGAAACCTTTATTACTTTGGCGTATTAATTAAAAGTGTGTATAAAAAAGAAGCTGTCACAGATCATGGCAGGAGGCACATTCCAACCGTTCCCTGCCTGACTGGATTGCCCGGACCGATGAGCCAGCGGAGGCTCTCAGGCTAACATGGAAAATCGGTCCGGTTGCCATGGGCATCGGACGATCACAAATCCCTCCCTAGAATGCACTGATATAACAGGAAAGCACTTTACTCCCTGTGACCTTAAGCCTAGGACCCAAAAGCCACCTGTGCACGACGCTCTCCCAAGCTCCCTCGTCACCAGCAGCCGAAAGGGAAATGGATGCAGGGCCCATCTTGGGAATTAAGGCCCCCACCTGAAGGGGCCGTTTAGGGCCACTTGGATCGTAAAGGCCGCAGGGCCAACTCGCCACGGCCAGCTCACTAAGAGGCCGTTCACCAGTTCCATTTGAGCATTTAAAATAGTTGAAAACCTATTTTAATTTTTGTCCTTCGCATTTCGCTTCCTCCCTCCTCCGTGGGATCCTTTAGTGGTTCCATTCCACTATTTCTCCTAATTCAGTGCAACTCTTGTCCTGCGGCTGAGTCGTCCAGTGGACAGTTGCCGTAGACCTTCTGGGACCCCCCACCCCCACCCTTAGCAGCCATCCCCCAAACGAGGATCCCGCCTGTTCCACAGGCGTCCTGCCTTCCCTCCCACAGGACACGGAGGCCATGCAGCAGCAGCGACCACTCGGGACCCACCACCATCCCGCCACACCAAGCGCGGCTGACACGCCACAGGACACACGAGACGGAAGCTGCTGCGGCCGCTGAGCCAGAGCCACCCACCTATCCGACAGCTCTAAGGAGTGCCGGCTCTCTAGGGACAGCTGACGACTGGTCACTTGGCTGGAATGCGATCCGGATTCCAGGTCGCTCCGGCCACTCCTGGTCGAGTCTGTGCTGCCGTGTCTTCTTCAGGAGGCCGGGCCGAGGTGGGGAGAAGAAGCACAGAAAGCAGCACAGGGAGTTAAGAGAGCTGGGGGGCTGCACCACGGGACGGGGACATTAACTGATTTCCTAACCGGACCCCGAAGCCAGTCGGGGACCAGACCCATCTTGCAGACTGGGGCAGTGGTGTGTGTGTGTGTGTGGAACGAGAGTGTGGCAACGTCTCTCCCTCTCTCTCTCTCCTTGCCCCGTGAGGGTCACATCCAGAGGAGGCTGTTGAGTGGAACTTCTCTCATCCTTTCAGACTTTCCACCCTTTGGAATGAGCGTTCGCTCTCTCTGGTGTCCGTGGAGATTCTTTTTCCGTAAGGCAACTGGACTTTCTTTTTCCTTTAAAGAGTTTTGCTTCTCCTCCTCAGAGGAGCTTCCGAGTGAATGGCGGAGGACGGGAGGCCCCCGATTCCTTGCGGCCACCTGGCCCTTGGTCCTCTTTCTGAGAATCACTGAGGCCGCTTGGGGGTTCACCCGTGTCCTCAGGGCCACCTGGCTCAGAGTGCAAAGGGGGGCTGGGGGGAGGGACCCTCCTGGAACTGCCGAAAGGACCTTGTTGCAGGCGGGAGACAGGGTGGGGGCCCTACTCCTCTCCCAACAGATTCGCCCTCTGCTTCAGGGGACCCCGAGGGCACGGAGGGAGCCCCAGGTGGCCCCAATGACTCTCAGAAGAGGCAGCGACCAACCTCCAGAGAGCTGAAGACCAGGTGGCTGCAAGGGCTCCAAATCCTTCCCTTCCCCTCCAGTCAGTCAGAACTGAAGAAGCTTCTTGCGTGAGAAGCAAAACGATTTCAAAGGGGGGGAAAAAGCACCAAGAAAGTCCAGCTGCCCTTTGAGAAAAGCACCTCTGGGGTTCAGCCTGCTCCCCTTTGAGGCCGGGGCCATGCTTGGAAGGTGGGCTGCCCGGGGCTGCCCTTCCCAGACTCCCTCACCAAAGAGGGCGTCCTATGGAGCTCAGGGCACCCAAAGCCAGCGGGGAGACTGAAGGGGGGCTCCAGACGCCTTCCAAAGGGGCCGAGTCGCGGAGGCTGCAAAGGAAGGTTCCGGAATTCCTGCATTTCCACACAAGATCAAATCTGTGTTCCTCAAACCGATGGGTTGTCAGCGTAGGCTAAACGTGGACATCATTCCATCCTTCTCCCTAACTGGACGATTGTGAGTGGCTGAAATGGGAGATGCCCTAACAATACATAATATATGGAGACGGACGTCTTGTCTTCTTCCGAGTCCTCCCAGCCCACAAACACCAGGGTGCTATGGGGGGGGGGG
>JANHFP010003534.1:0-16274 GCA_032468135.1 Calamaria suluensis
ATTTTAATTAAATATGAAATGGGTGATTTTAGTGGGATTTTTAAAATTTTTAACCTTTTTAAATATTTTAAATAACTCTTTTTTAGCCATTATAATGATTTAATTCTTTTTTTAATTTAAATTAATTATTTATTTTTGTCTTTTAAATTGTATTCAAATGGCTGTACACCGCCCCAAGTCCGCGAGGAGAGGGGCGGTATATAAATCAAATTAAATAAATAAATCCAGTGACTGTTGAATAATTACTTTTCAGTTTGAGTGCCTATCAGAAACTTTTGTTTTAAAATGGCTAATCGTATAATATCTGCAAAGTGTTATAGTTGAAAAAAATCCTTACTGATTAGCTTAGGTAATGGCATAGTATCAGCAGGTGCTATACGTAGCATGATCTTCTACTGGTTTGGAGGGAGGTAATATTGAAATCAGCTATAAGGAGTCCTCAACTTACAATCACAATTGATTCCAAAATTTCTGTTGTTAGGGGAAACTTGTGAGTTTTGCCACATTTTATGACCTTTCTTGCCACAGTTGTTAAGTGAATCATTGCAGTTGTTAAATCAGTAACATGGTTGTTCAATGAATCTGGCTTCCCCATTGACTTTGCTTGTCAGAAGGTCTCAAAAGGGGGTCACATGGTCCCAGGGCCCTGCATCCGTCATAAATACAGGCGACAAGTTGCTAAGTGCCAATTTTGATCATGTGACCCCCGAGGATGCTGCAATGGTCATAAGTGTGAAAACCAGTCATAAGTCAGTTTTGTCAGCTTGGAGCAGTCACTAAATCAGTGAACTACCTGTATTGTTTGCCCATTTTATCAATGCAAATGTAAGGAACAAAATTCTAAAAGCTAACTACCATAAATTTCAACCCTGCTCATGTTTATTCTATGACACATGCAAACTTATGCCTGTGTATACATATGAAAACTTAAAATATATTTTAATATTATTTTACATTCTTACAAATATTGTTCAGACTGCAGTTGTACATACACCATTTCAATATATTTTATTTATTTATTTATTTATTTATTTATTTATTTTTCGGTTTATATACTGCCCCATCTCCTGAGACTCGGGGCGATTCACAAGACTTTAAACAGACATTACAATATATATATCTTAAAATCAAAAATAATCAAAATAATTTCTAACATAATTTTAATGCATATTTTTACGATAGAAGAGAATCGTGTTTTCATATTTTCCAGATATTCTTTGAGAAGATTGTTAGCAGTTGTTTTTGGATTTATCAAATTGATAAACATTTTCAGATCTATACATGAGTCTAATTTTGTCTACAGTGCATTATTCCATAATTTTTCTTAGTGGTAGAATTTGCAATATCCCAAGTTCTTCCAAAATCTAAAACACTATGCTGTTCCTTACTACATCAACAATTACCATATATGTTTTAATGATGCACTTGTAGGACAAAAGTATTTAATAATGCTAGCTGAGGAATCATTTCAATTTTCTAATGAAATTTCCCAGTTTTTCTGAAAATCACTTTCTTGACTGTAGGTTCCCAATAGGTAAATATATATATATATTGCTTTAGTTCAACTCTCCCTGTGAATGATTCATCGTGATTGTTTTATTAATATATAGTCATCTTGCCTGGAACATTATATTGCGCCTGAATGATTTACTGTGACATTTCTTATATTTGTGACAAAAAAGATTTATAAGGTAATTTTTGAACTCTAAATTTTTCAATCTATCTCTCATGTTTTATTAAGGTACCACAAATCATCATCAAAATGTTTTTGTTTTCATAAATTACTGGTCTCAAATCCACTCTGGTTGAATTCAGTTAGAATAGTAGTACTGTTATTTTACTTTCTGAAACGATAGCATTCCAACTAAGAAACAATAATTCCTTTTGCAGTCAACAGGGGGAAAAAGCCTCTTTTATAATAGGATTCTCATCCCTGTAGAAGTTTACTTCAGTGATGGTTAACCTTTTTGCCATTGTGTGCCAAATATGGGGGGTGTCCGGGGGGATTGCATGTCCGTGTGCCCACGCCCCACACCCATAATTAAATTCTCCCCACCCTCCCTAGAAAGGCTCTGGAGCCTGGGGAGGGTGAAAAACTGGCCTTCCCCACACCCCCAGGCCCTCCAGAGGCTGGAAACAGCCTCTTTCCTGACTTCTGGTAGGCCCAGAAGGCCCAAAAATCAGCTGGCCACCACCTGCATGCGTATCAGCTGAACTAGGGCAATGCTCGTGTGCTCACTGATATTGCTCCATGTGCCTCCTGTGGCACCCGTGCCATAGGTTCGCCATCACGGGCCTAGTTTTTTCCAAGTGTGGGCCTCTAAATGTTTTTGCTTAAATCTGGATGCAGAATGTTGGCGATAGCAAAAAGCCTAAAAGGCTTACATTGTATTTTACGACATAGTTTTTTATTTCACATATCATTTCAATTGCACTTTTAATATCTATTATCAATTTCTTTAAAAAGGACTGTATTCTTTTACAGGTAGTTCTTGACTTAAGACCACAATTGAGCCCCAAATTTCTGTTGCTAAGTGAGTCAGCTAAATGAGTTTTGCCCCCATTTTTCTTGCCACAGTTGTTAAGTGAATCGCTGCAATTGTTAACTTAGTAACACTGTCGTTAAGTGAATCTGGCTTCCTCATTGACTTTGCATGTCATAAGGTTGTAAAAAGGAGATCATATGTCATATCATATGTGACAGTGCAACCATGAAAAATTCATGCCTGCTGCTTAGCATCTGAGTTTTGATCATGTACCATGGGGATATTGCAATGATTGTGTGAAAAATGCTCATAAGTCACTTTTTTCAGTGAGTTGTAAATTGAGGAGTACTTGTACTTAAAATATAGTGTTGTATGATCTGTTATTTATCTCTACAGCCTCAATTTGAACTAACAGCTTTTTAGGATCTCTTATTAGAGACTAAAGGGTATATTGATAGTCCTTATAATAGAGTTTTATGTAAATTACATTTCATCTCTCTCCCAGTGCTGAAGGTTGCTTTTATGTTTGGATCCTTTTACAAAACTGTAATTTTGAAAATTTTCCCACTAATTCAGCTGCTTCTCAATTATCTGACAGTAGCACCAACCCCCTTCTGCCACAAAGCTTCAAAGGAAGCATCATTTTCACAGCTATTATTCTACTACTTTAATTCAGATTTATTCTTTTTTTTCAACCATTTGGCCACAATGGAGTATAATTAGCATGAAACCATTTATTCAGGTTGTTTGTAATCTCAGTATGCAGATATCTAATCCTCTTACTATACAAAATAATATCTAATCTTTTTCTTAATTTTTGTCTGCATCCTCTAACAAAATATTAAAAAATACAAATTAACATGCTTCTAAATTGTTGGCCTAAACTAGCTTCAAAATTTTTCAGTTCCTCTTTTAATGCTTCAGATGTTTTAATGCTTCAGGTGACGCCTGAGTGAAGCATTGCTTAGCATATCAAATTAATATTTCTTTATTTTTTTGTTGACTGCTTATTCAGAATCAAACTCGTCTTTAATTGTTGAGGTAAGGGTTGCATAACTACAGGTAGTCCTCAACTTACGACCCCCATTGAGCCCAAAATTTATGTTGCTGAGAAATTCATTAAGTGAATTTTGCCTCATTTTACAACCTTTCATGCTATGGTTGTTAAGGGAGTACTGCAGTTAAATTAGTAACATGATTGTTAGGTGAATCTGCCTTCCCCATTGACTTTGCTTGTCAGATGGTTGCAAAAGCAGGTCACATGACCCCAGGACACTGCATCCGTCATAAACAGGAGTCAGTTGCCAAGTTTCTGAATTTTGATCACGTGACCATGGAGCTGCTGCAACAATCATAAGCTACTTTTTTCAATGCCACTGTAACTTTGTACAGTATGTTGAGGACTTACCTGTACAATGGAGTACAATGGAGGTAGAGTAGGCCAAAGTCCTGGCTTGGTATTTGGAAGCTAGGCAAAGCTCTATGAGACAAAACAAAGCTGAAGTTTAATCCTAACAAATCAGAATTCTGTTTTTTCTCAACAAAAAGCTGGTTTTCTATCTGTTCCATTTATAAGGAGGCAGGGCTGTGATTCAAAGTGTTCTAGACTCAGGACTAGAGGGCAGTAGTGGGTTTCACTTAACTTCGTTACCAGTTTGGAACTGTGAGCACACGCATGCACAGAGTGTCTGTGATGGCGGGTGGGCGGAGCTACCACCCACCACTGCTGCTACCAGTTCACCCAAACCGGGGTGAACCGGTAGAAAGTCATCACTGCTAAAAAAAGTAGGGGGCATAACCGGGAAGGCCTTTACCCAACTTTGTACTCCAGCTGTAACTCTTTTCTGAAGCAAGAAAACCTGGTGATAGTGCCTCAAAGTCTTATCTCCATGATGATAGACTATTGCAAGGTGCTCTATATGGGTTTCCTTTTGGAGGTTATTTGGAAACCACAGTTGTGTAATGTGAAACTGTTTCCAATCTGACAGGCAAGAGCAGTTACAGTATACCCAAACTCATAATCATATTCCAGGTACTTCCTTCCAGCAGGTTTCTTATTGCATGCAAAGAGACAGTTTTAACTTTTAAAGTCCTTAAGCGCTTTGCTTAAGCAATTGGAGGAACACCTTCTCCTGGTAGAAGCAATCGGTCTGTTTCAGTTTAAGTATCATTGATTCACAACAGATTAAATTAATGGCTCAGAGGCAGTGGTCTCTTTGGTGGTCTCCACCCTGTAGAACAGTCTTCCTAGTATAGCAGCAGACATTACAACCTTAATAGGCAGAGTTGTCTAGAAAACCTTCACTGTGAAACAGTTGAGGATATGGGGGAGAGAGAAGGAAGGAAAGTGTGTTTTGTGTTTGAACAGCCAAAAATCAGCTAGAAGAAAGAAGTATTTTTTTTCCATGAAGTAGAGGAAGGAAGTAGAGAGGCAAGGATAGAATGTAGTGGAAAAAAAATCCATGATCTGTCAAGAAGAAGATACTCTTCAAGACTTTGGAGGAATGATGTTACCTAATATTGGATGCTGTTCATACCTAAACTTATTGACACTTATTTTAATGTTTTAGTTATCTTGGCATTTTCATTTTAATTGTACATTATTGTAATTTTTTTTGGCTTATACAACTGAAAACATTTGGGAGTTGCAAGCTTCAACCTTATAAAACGTTTAACAAGTCCCTGACCAGAGTATACTAAGCTTGGAACAGGCTACAACTATTGTAACATTAAGTAACATTTAAAGTACATTAAATTTAATTTCTCTGTCAAATCAAAATATTTAGTTTAAATGCTTTGAGCAGCTAGAAAAGCTACCTTAGCATGTCAGAGCATGGAAAGAATGTAATCATCTTAAATAGGAATAAAAGATTAATTTTAGCAATACAAATGCTACAATAGTACATACTATTGTTTTTGTGTGTTTCACACTACTTATGTTTAAAAATGTTTTTTGTTTTCATTTAAATCATTGCAGAATTTAAATGTACATATTAGATTTCTAATATTTTGTAGGTTATGAGAAGACAGATGATGTTTCAGAGAAAACCTCATTGGCTGATCAAGAGGAAGTGAGAACTATATTCATCAATCAACCACAATTCTCTAAGTTCTGCAGCAATCATGTCAGGTATTTGTAACCAAAGTTTTGTACAATTATCTTACATACTCTCATTGAAAACCAAAGCACTGTTCTGCCACTGAATCATTAGCTCTGACCTGTTGTGTATATGTGATATCACTACATGCACATTGAAAAGAGTGGTACTTGTGCTTCCTCTAACCATGTATGCCCTTAAACTTCACCCACGGATGTCTCTGATTTGTTACAAGTTATGGTAGGGTCCTTAATGCCCTCTGAGCTTGGCTGTTTTCTTGCAGACATCAGATCATCAGGCTAGAAGGGAAGAGGGATTTGCAGGGAGAAGGAGGAGGAAGATGTTATGTGCATTTAGACATACAAACACTATGTTAACTCTTAAAACATCTCTTAATGTACTCTAATTGCATATTTTATCTGTTTTTATGTCTTTCCCTTAATTCCTTGTGTTTTTAATTCTTCTCTCTTAGCACTGCAAAATACAACGTTATCACATTCCTGCCTAGGTTCCTCTATTCCCAGTTCAGGAGAGCTGCTAATGCCTTTTTTCTTTTCATTGCATTGCTTCAGGTAAGAATGTGTGTAAGTGGTCTGCTCCCTTTAACCTCCAGTAACATTTCATTGTTAGGAGTCATAAAACTGCAATGTCCTCAGTGGTTGCAGACTTTCATTATGCAATTACTTAAGTTCAGATAAAATCTTAGAACTTCTTAGGGAGTGAAATTTTAAACCAGGGCGAGGTTATTTTTTTCTCCTCTCAATATAGCTATACAGTTTTATTGTTTTAAACTCTCTTTAATACTTTTAACTATAATGTATATTTTGAATTGTAAGTTGCTCAGAGATATTGACTGAGATGGGCAGCCATGGAAATGAAACAGCATGAAAAACAAACAAACAAATATATTGTCTAACTTTTCTTATGAAAATATTCCTAAGTGTTTTGGGCCCTGTAGAAGCAGAAGTACTTATTAGGGACTTAGCCTGATATTTACCAGGTTGTGAAAAACAAATGCTTTAAGAGTGGCATTCAATATATAATAAGTTGATTCCCTCACATCATCAGCTTTTCTCAGACTAGCCCAAAAATCTGAAAGGAAAAAAAGTCACCCTCACTTTAATGATTAACGAAGAGCTATTGTACTCAAGTGAGGTCCAAAGCACTTTTACCAAATCATTTTTGAAGAATGTAGGCAATATCTCCCGAAACATGTATATTGCTGTACCAAACTTTAAACTGAAAGTTGCTTTACCAGTTCTTCCAGTCCCTGTATAATGATCAGTATAATAAAGAGTGTTTATGAGGTACACATTAGTTGTATAGGGAAGATCAACTCCTGTATTATCTGCCATGTGATGAGTTTAACCCTGAACTTTGTAACTGGGCATATATTTTGGCCTTGGTGTTTCTATAGAACATATATATAGAACAAGTAAAAAGACTAATAAATTCTCAGCTAGAAAGTTGTTATGTGACTTCTTCATATCATGTCAGACTCTATTTGACTTTTAGTTCTATACTGTAATATTTATTGTAATAAAGGCTGTAAGGATGAGATTAAATTTAACACACTTTCACATTTTTATTCTGGGATAAATAAAAATTCTGGGTAATTTTTTTTAAAGACATGGGCATGATACAGTGGTATCAATACTTTATATAGACTCATTGCCAGGCAAGTTTTTAAATCATTTAAGTTAAACTTCATTAAACTTCTCCTGAGTTCACAGTTTAGTCCAGATGGATCAGTAATGCCTAAAACTCTCAAATTACTATCAAAATTGGAATGTATTTTTGGTGATTATAAATATACAATGTTTATTACGAATGTTAATTGTAACTAGGGTAGGTAATGGTTAATCAAAATAACCATTGTAATTATTAGTTACCTATTGAGAAATTTTCCTCATTAGCGTTCATGTGTTATCACATTTTATTGAACATATTTTCATACAATTAACGTAACTAATATTAAAGTGCACTTTTCTTTTTATGCTTTAGCAAATTCCAGATGTTTCTCCAACAGGACGGTATACAACATTGGTTCCTCTCTTATTTATTTTAGTTGTAGCAGCAGTCAAAGAAATAATAGAAGATATCGTAAGTAGCAAAATGTTTCCTTCATACCTTTAAACTATTATTCATCTTCAAATAAGATATATGTTTAAATTTAAAAGGACATAAACCAAGTATACTCATTTTGATTTTTTTTCTTTTTTTTATTTACAAAACTGAACAAAAAATTTGTTACAGAGCATGCACTTCTGATTTTACACATGCAATACATGTGATGATGTGCCCTTAAGCAAAGGAAATCTACAAACAGAAATGCTATATATTTTCTCTACCTCCCAGAGCCTACCACTTCCTGTACTTTTTATTAACTGAAGCATTTTCAATATTTTATGTATGGTTGTTCAGTAGTCCTTGACTTACAGCAGACATCCCAGATACTACTTATGACCCAATTTCAAAAATACTGCTGCTGCAGAACTTCTTTGAGCATTAAGAGGAACTGCAGAAATATTGCACACAGCCCCTCTGTCCATTTCCCCCATCCCACTAGGTTCCCTCAGGCCTTGGGGTTTGCTTCCCATTCAGCAGGACTCAGCCTCCTCCTCAGTCCTCTCCAAGACCCAGTGACACACCAGTGCTCAGCTTTCCTATGCAGAATAACACAGCCTTGTGTTGTTTTGCTCTTCTCTCAATCCTTTGTACATATGCAGGCACTAGTTCTCTAACTTGATTTGTTATACAAGTTGTGTATAACCTAAAAAGACCTAAGGTCATTTCGTTGGGAGCTGAAGACCTGGCTCTTCCGGCAGGCCGGCCTGGGATGACCATGGGGGTGGGGGGGTTAAATTCAATTTTTAATTTTAAATCTTAAATTTTAAATTTTAGAATTGTGTTTTATTTGTTGTAAACCGCTCCAAGTCTGCAGAGATGGGGTGGTATATAAATTAAACAAAATAATAATGATAATAATGATAATAATAATAGTGTCAACCTAGTCCTAATACACTTTCACATGTAACTTGCCTAATATTTAAAGAATTCCATAATAATAGTGTAAAAATCTATGTGGTTTGTTTCAGAAAAGACAGAAAGCTGATAATGCTGTGAATAAAAAGGAAATACAAGGTAGGAAGTTTCAAATATAACCATTTTTAACTGTTTAGTGAGTGAAAATGAAGTAATATGAAGTTTTCCGAACAAAGCTATTTTGTCATTTTATTTATTTATATGATCACCCATTACATGGCAGTGAATCTAGATGGTGTTCAAAGTATAAACAAGAAACTGTAAAATGTGAGCTCACAAGCATAGTTGTGGTTTCACGTAGTGACCATTTCTGTTGATCACTGAGTTGCCAGTCCCAACTGTGGTAGCTAAACACAAACTATCATATTTTTTGGAGTATTAGACACTCTGGCCTATAAGATGTTCATTAGTTTTTGGTGAGGAAAATGAGAAAAAAAAAATTCTGCCTCTGCCTACCAGCATCCATCGGTATTCATCTGCCTAGTGTCCTTGCAGCAAACAGCCTAGTCAGCTTCAGCACATTATCGCAGCCTGATTCAGTCCAAGCAGCTGATTGGTGATTGGATCGGCCTCCCGGAATACTGCCAATCAGCTGCTCCAGGCTGCGGGGATCGCCACAGCCCATGGCTGCCTCCACGCATCATGTTTTTCGCCTCTGTGTGTTGAGTTTTTGGCCTTTGCACACTTCATTTTAGACCTGTGCCAGGGTGCCAGGATCTCCACAGCACATCACCACTGATCACTGCCTCCACGTATTGCGTTTTTGGCCTCCACGTGTTACGTTTTTGGTGTTTTTGGTCTGTTTTTTATCTCTGTGCATTGAATTTTTGGCCCGTTCCGGGTGGTGGGGATTGCCACCACTGCTGTTCTCCACTGCCTGGAACAAACTGAAAACATGAGGCAAGGAGGCTGAAAAAGTGATGCGTGGAGGCGATCAACAGCAATATGCTGTGGCGATTCCCTCAGCCTGGAATGGGTCTAAAATGCAGCATGCTGAGGCCAAAAATCGTTTAAGGAGGGGGGGGCTGCAGCAGGTGGGCGGGCCTTATATTCACTGTATAAGACACCCAGACATTTCCACCCACTTTTTTTAGGGGATGGGGGAGTGCGTCTTATACTCCGAAAAATACAGTATGTACTTGAAAAAGCACTTTAGCCAAAAAGGTGGGGGGAAATAAACTAAAAGACTGACAAAATCTTGTACAAATCAATGGTTTGTACTCAGAATTCTGTTGGTAACTAAGTAATTTTTTGTAGAATGAACTTTCGTTCCCACATGGTTTCATTTTGTATTTTTTGGATAAAATGTTTCTGTATAATTGGATCTTGTAGCAAGTGTTACATTAGTAGAAAAGCATTTTGATCATTGGTTTAATAGGACATTTGTGGTTTTATTGTTGCTTTCATGATGCAGTATTGAGAAATGGAGCCTGGGAGATTGTACACTGGGAAAAGGTATGTGGTTTCATTATTGTAAAATTTAAATACAATTTAGATGCAAATAATTGAACAGACAACAATGCTTGTTAAACACTGTTCTGAAGTATGTTTGTTGCCAGGTTATTTAATATGGTAGTGTTTATCTTTTTGCACTACTCACTATAAAAATGGCATATTATCAAAGCATCTTATATTCACTGATATAACCTACTACAGGTAGTCCTCGAATTACAGGAGTTTCATTTAGTGACTATTTGAAGTTACAACAGCACTGAGAAAAGTGACATATGATCATTTTTCACGTGGTTGTTGCAGCATCCCTATGGTCACATGATCAAAATTCAGACCCTTGGCAATTGGTTCATATTTATGACCGTTGCAATGTCCTAAGGTCACATGATTCCCAAACTTTTGCCAAGCAAAGTCAATGGGGAAGCCAGATTTACATAACAACCACATTACTAACTTAACAACTGCAGTTATTCACGTAACAAGAAAGGTCATAAAATGGGGCAAAGTTCACTTAACAACAGAAAGTCAAGGACTACCTGTATGTAACATTAATCTGCCCCGAGAAGAGTAACTCTGGATCTAAATCTTTATATATGGTACAGTAAATTACACTGAATAAATGAAATGTTTGTGTTTACCATATTGAATATATTGTCATTTAAAGAATTGTTTTCTATTTTGTTGACTATATGTTTATCATACTGATTAAATTGCAATTAATTGTTTTATTGAAAGTTCTGATTTATTTTTATTGCTTACCTAATAATTCAATGTGTATTTGAACCCTAAAGGGTTAATTTGTATGCTGTGCTGATTCATTATTCTATGCCAATAGTTCTCAAAGTTGCCACTTCCCTATACTATTAATCCAACCCCAGTTATTTTCACACAGCATAATTAGCAAATATCCTGGATTCTCACAATACAGTGACTCAAATGAGCTGAATCAAATCAAAATGCACGTGTATCTTATCTGTTTAAACATGTAAATGTAACAATAGTGCTAACAGCATTATTATAATAAATAATTAAAAATATTACCTCTCTTGTTTAGCATAGAATAGTGCTCTAATTGTTCTTATAAGTGCCTTCATTCATTATGGATTGCAGGATTTACTCAGGAGAAAATAACCACTGGAAATATGAATTCATATGAATTCACCACTGGAAATATGAATTCATTTTAGATATTTTTAATTTATGACAACTATAAATCTATATTTGCCCACATAGAAGCGGGTTTCATTTAAGTGGGGATTATTTCCAAGTATAAATTATTCAAGTTATATAGCTACAAGAGAGTGTCTTTCAGTATTAACAGATTCTATACTGTACTTTATTTCTTAGCCAATAAAGACCTTCCAAATTGTTATATTTTTGTTATTACACAAGTGCTACAGAAGCCCATAATTCATTAGTAAAATTTGTGTATTGAAGTCAACTCAGTTTTTAATTCTTGGAGGATTAACTGTTAGACATGATCTAAGTAAGGCAAAGAACTGACTGACTATAAAGATTTATTTTGTATTCATACCACATAACAAAACAAATCACTCTGTTTTCTTATGAGGAAATGGTGTTTTGCTTTCTGTCATAAAATGGAAATGGAAATGTCATTCTTTTAAATGGGAGAAAAATAATACTTAGATGAATAGAATAGAATACTTAAATACAGCAAAGGATTATTCTGCTAGTTTCAGACCATTAACCAATTCCCAGTTTTCTTTCAGGTAGATGTTGGAGATATAGTTTTAATAAAAGGCAAAGACTATATACCTGCTGACATTGTACTTCTCTCATCAAGGTAGAGATGTTCATCAATGCTTCCAGAATAGAGTCTGTTTTCTCTCTCCAACTTTCATCCCTAATTGCACCAAGGAAATAAAGAATAAACAAGTGTTTAGAACTGCTGAAATATTGGATGCATGAGTTATTGCTAAGGAAGCCTATTTCGAGTGAATGAAGCACTGGGCTTTCCAATGCATCTGATTATATTTTTTTTCATAGTTTGGAACCCAGAAGCTTTCCCTCCTGATTTTATTTAATTTATCACACAAATCTATCAATTGAAAATAAAATTTTCATTTGTGGTACAGTGTTGTCTTAATATTAAAGCATTACAAAATGTTACTGACATCTTCCTGAGAATATAGTGTTTTAAATTATTTTTAAAGCCTCAAGACGTGCTTTCAGATTTCAAAATACTAGATTTCATCCCTGTGAAATTTAATCTTGTTTATTTGTGTTTCCTTGGACAACTCAATATATGAAACATTCCCACCCAAAAATCTATTTGAATGGGTCATTATCTCCAAATATAAATATTTAAAGAGAGTATTTTAGTACCCTTACCTGAGATTTTTACCAAATGCAAATTTTGTTTTAATAGGCTTTTCCTCTCTCAATGGAAGTTCTGTTTTGTTACCTTGGTTATTTGATCCCCACTCCTTCATGCCTTCCTGGTAGATGTGCTGAATTTGAATTTCTAGAAATATCAGAATACCTCTCTGGGATTGTGAAACGGTTATGAATTCCAGTATTTACTAAATCTATGAAAGGAGTTCCTAGCATTTGAAAAGGAAACCAAGAGGTTTCCCTCCACTCCTTTTTCAAATTGCTTTTATTATTTTGCTAAAGTTACATAATACATTATTTGCTCTATTTCCTTTCTAACACCAAGAGTTTGTGTTACTGTACGAAATGACCAGGTTGAGCCTGAGGGAGGAGTCAAACATGTCATCAGTCACGAGTCCCTGTGCACCCACAAGAGATCTAAGTCCAGTCCACCTGAATGCCTCTTTTATCTCCCACTCATTTCCCTTGACTGCTAGTAGCTCAGATTCTTGTAGAGAGTTTAAGCTTGCAATAAATCTTTATACTTATTTAAAATGCCCAAATCTCCTGATTTCCCCCGCACTTGACAATTACAATTGATGTCCACATCATAGGGTTATTTTTGCTGTCTCTAAAAATATTTTAAACAACACATTTTTTCTGATCCAAATTAAATAGATTTTATGGGGGGGAAGACTGTTCCTTAACATGCTTTATATAATAATTTCATCTTTCAATTTCTCTTTTATTTATTATTCTTTTATAATTATTATTATTTCAAAACTGGTAAAGGTTGCAGTGGGGGAAATAGTGAAGGTGACCAATGGGGAGCATCTCCCAGCTGATCTCATCAGTCTGTCCACAAGGTTAGAATGAATCGGTTCTAGAATAAATGTGTTTCTGGGTCCTTCTATTAAACCGAGGAAGAAAAGGATTCTGCTGTGATCAGATTGTAGAATGTTTCACTATGTACAAACATTCATTCAAATGGAGGTGAACAAGGGAATGTTCAACTTTGTCTAAGCTAATAGCAATAGCACTTAGACATATACTGCTTTACAGTGCTTTACAGCCCTCTCTAATCTGTATGATGATTAAATCCGCATGTGCAATTGAACACCCATGTACTTCAGCATAAATTCCACTTAAATTAATAGGACATGCTTATAAATCAAGGGACACGGTGGCTCAGTGGGTAAGGCAGCTGAGTTTGCCAATCGGAAGGTCGGCAGTTCAGCGGTTCGAATCCCTAGTGCCGTGTACAGCTTCTGCCAACCTAGCAGTTTCGAAAGCATGTAAAAATGCAAGTAGAAAAAACAGGGACCACCTTTGGTGGGAAGGTAACAGCGTTCCGTGCACCGTTGCGCCAGCCACATGACCACGGAGAAGTCCTCGGACAGCGCTGGCTCTCCGGCTTTGAAACAGAGATGAGCATCGGCCCCTAGAGTCGGAAATGACTAGTACATATGTGCAAGGGAAACCTTTACTTATAAATCAAGAGGTTTAGGATTGCACATAATACAAAAATAGTTGATCTACCTCCAGATTTATTCTCTAAAATAAACCAGTGATAAACCATTTTGATGAACATATTATGTAGATACTATCTAAAGTTCTAAACTCGACTCCTTTGAGGAAGATGGGCTGTCTAGTAACATGAACTATAAATCGATAAATCATATGATCATAAATCATACCATAGAGAACTTCATGTTTTCAATAATTTTATACAATTTTGGTGTTATCATTGATACATTTCGAGAATTATAGAGGACCCATAGCACAGACCTAAATGTTGCATGCTTTATATTGCATGCATTTGGATTTGTTGATTGATGAACAGCATGTTATACCTCAATAAAAAAAGTGTTTATATAGATTCTATATATGGATTGCATTTTGTTTGACATCATTAATTTTATTTGATTATAGAGATGAATGTCAAAATATATTAATTTCTTTAATCAAACATATTTTCTTGATATTTGATGTCCCACTCATTTGTTTTCAATGTTCTTCAGAAAATATTGACTCAAACGTACACCCAATTTGATAAATAGGGCTTATTTTAAATTATATGTACGTACATAATTTGGTAGCTTTCCATTGCAATCCTATACATATATGATTATTCAGAACTAAACTAGTTTGAATTGAGTAGACCTACTCCTAGATAGATGTGTAAAAGATTGCAAACACAGTGTATCCTTGTTAAATCATATGAAATATGTCCAGGTTTAAATATCTTTAATAAACTGAAACAATATGCATGCTAATTTATAATCAGTCAATTACATTTTCAGAAAAAATTACCTTTGAAACATAAATGTTAAGTGAAGACATTCCTGTTTAAATATGGACACACTTTGCAACTTTACTAAATAGTCAACATTTCCTAAATTGGTTTATGAAATCAATGCAAATCAGTATTATATGTATTTTGGGAGATGTGGTATTTTCATACAATGCAATTAATTACAATGCAATTACAATACAATGAATTCAATTACAATTATGTTGACCGTGATTTTTGTCATTTTTTTGCCAGTTCCTTGATAAAACAGATTTGCTTAATAACTGCCAAATTCACTTAACGACAGCCACAAATGTCATAAAATCAGGTGCAGTCATTTGGGGCTGCTTTGTGATTGCAATGATTTATAATCATAATTCTGCACTCAATTACTGTCATATGTCAAGGACTTTCTATGTGTTGCATAATTGTTTATTTTGTGTTACTTTCTTTATAAAAAAAACTAGAGATTTATGTTATTCAAACCTATGGATTGCAAGCTTAGTTTCTTGTCAAACTATTTAGCTTGCTTTTTCTGTCTGACAAAGAACTGGAATCAGTGAATTTCTACCGGTCATTAATGAAGTCAATAGGAATCATTTTCTTTACATATTTTAAGGGTCATTTTCTGAAAATGTAAACTACTAGTTCATATTTTGTTTAATGACAACATAAACTAAAGAATGATGTTGTATTTCAGTGAAAATAGATTCTGGACTGCTTAATTTATAAAATGGATCTTCTCTTTTCTATAAGTGAACCGCAAGCTATGTGCTACATTGAAACATCAAATTTAGATGGCGAAACTAATTTAAAAATACGACAGGTAAGAAGTACATTTTCCCTCTGTTATCTTACTGTATATAGATAATTCACAGTGCATAGTATGAAGCAGAATCTTAAAGGGCAAAAAAATGCATTAAGGGACAGGAACATTCATTTAAGTCCTCGAGATGTAGGCACTGATCCAAAGTGTATTGCATACCATTGATGTTCGTCTGTTATTTACATAAAGAAGAATACACAATTTAAGAAACGTGGTTTTACCTGTAAAATATTGATAATGTATATCCCTTCTATGTTTCCATTTTCAGAATGCAAGTATAAAAATTAATAACGCTTCAATTTTATGTTTGCAGTCTTCTCAATCCTATCAGTTTTATTAGGCGTTTGACTTTATACTCAATTTTGTGAAAAATCTTACATGGGAAATTGGGCACTGCAGGTGAACAGGGAGGGAGGAAGAAAAACAAGAGGCTAGTGTCATACATAAAAAGATAAACATATTTTTTCATAATGAAAATGTATAATTAAAGTATGAATACATTATCTGCTGATAAATAATTGGGGATAGTGCAAAGGTGTGTGTGTATGCATGTATGCAGGTCTTGGTCTATTCGGGTCTTTTCCCATGTAAGATTGAGAATATCTTGGGAAAAGACCCGAACACACCAAGACCTGCATACCTATATCTGTGAAAATCTACGAAAATAAAGATAGATAGATAGATAGATAGATAGATAGATAGATAGATAGATAGATAGATAGATAGATAGATAGATAGAT
>JANHFP010003534.1:44001-55515 GCA_032468135.1 Calamaria suluensis
CCCTCCCTCTCAACATAATTTACATCTGGGCAAAATAATTTACCATGTTGTTACTTAATGGAGGGCAAAGGCACTAACAGCTGGCAGACATTCAGTTTGGTTTTAATGCATTGTCCAAGTGCAAACTCTTATCACTGCTATAGGAGAGGTGCCACTGATTTCACTCCCCTGCCCCATCGCCCCCTGCTCCCTGGGCCGTAGGAAAAAAGTTCCCTTGTCTGTCTGGAGTGATTTTTTTTTTTGGGGGGGGGGGGGGAAGGCTCCTCCTCCAAGGAATTAGCAGGCTTCCCACTTATTCAGCAGAAGAGTTTAAAAGCTCCCGCATGGAACGTTTCTGTTAGTCATTTGATGAAGTGAGACCCATCTGTTCTCGTGATTTTGAACAGATGCAATGCCAAAAACTCATCCCCAACATCCGTTTGAGTGTTGTTAGTGTCTACTTCGTATCATACTGTCACATCTTGGAATCCGAAATTCATATTTCATGAAGTCATATGTACACCTGGAACTAATAAGTAGTCTTTTTTTTTCTACATAGGCGATTTATGATTAAGCTTTCAGGAGAGATTTTATTTAGCATCATTGGAAATGTTCCATTGTATGTGTGGTTGTTGTTGTTTTTAATCCATATAGGCCCTGATGTTGTTCAGCTCCGGAGTCTTCTGGATGGGCTTATTTAGTATTCCAATGACAGCACTGATATTTGATGTAGTATATAAAGTGTAAGTATGATATACTTAATATACGATCTACCAAATAATTAATCTGTCCATTTGTTAATTACCTAAAATTACAGTGCAGGCTTCATAGCTACTCAGGACAAAATCCCATTAGTTCAATAGGATGTATCCCTAAGTAAGTGCATTTAATGATGCAGTATAATTATTGGCACATCTTCCTAATTAAATACAAGCTCAATTAGATTTACACATGTATAGAGAATTGACGCCTTAGTCTACTAAACTATGACCTACTTTTGCATATTGTTCTTTTAGTTGCGATTACTCTTCAGAGGAGAATAATGTATATACTGTATATTACAGTTTTATTATATGAAAGTACAAAATATTAAAAGCGAATATACTGTATGAATGCAATGCTTCTTTGGAAAATATTACTTCCCAGTTCCCTAATGCTTAATCTCAAAAATGAATGAATAAACTGAATTCTCTGTGGACTCCGCTAATATAAATTATATTCTTTTATAGATAATGTTATTGTGGGACTGAATTTAACGTTAACTGTGTTACATTTAATTTTATACTGATATTTGCAGACAGATAAAAAGACTCAGAATTTTAAAGCAAATTAACTGATATATATATAAATATATATTAAAATCATTCTTTTAGGGTGAAGAGGGCAGCATTTAAGACCTTAGTAGATGAAGTTCAGGAGCTGGAAGCAAAATCACAAGACCCAGGAGCAGTTCTGCAGGGAAAAAGGTAGAATATGATTATCAGTAATTTCCCCAACCTTGAATATCAGCATTCTATTTATATGTTTGGCCTGAGTTGACCTCATCGCTTGGAGTCTGCAGTCATAAAGGTTCTTGGATTAATTTCGCTCATAAAACGAACCCAAATATTGCCTTAGTTAAGCATTCTCTTCCAATTAATTCAAATATCCACTTTAACTAACAATGCAACTAGTTCAGCGTGCTGAGAGAGCAGCTTGGATTGGCTTGTAGCCTGTCCCTATTGCATCTAGTCAGTTAAGAGGGCTTATTTCTACTAATAGGTAATTATGATATGCATATTTCAGTGGGCCTGGAAGGGAAGTCGTTGAATCTCTAATCAGAAGAGAAGGAGCTGTTGGAAACAAGGGGCTTCACATGGCTGCACACAAGGATGCATTTGAATGTTCCTGAAGATTAGCTTCTGTTTGGGAGTAGCCCTTTACCTTGCAAATTTAATTTTTTTGTAGAAACAAAAATTCAACTCTTTTTTTTTTCAGAGTATTATTTCTTCCCTACCATTATTTCCATGTAGCGTTATTCTCCCATTTATCTTGGCTTCCTCTCCTAGAGTAATTACAGTAATAACAGTGTAGTTACAGAGTAACTAGGATATAATATATTATAATAGTAATATAGTTACAGAGTAACAATATCTAAGTAGCTACAGAGCACTTAACAGTAATTATTTCATAAACATACAATTCAAAGTGATGTTTACTGGTGTGATAGTTTATAATTAAATACCATTTATCATTTTAGTATCTTTTAACTCCCCTCCTAACCCTTTACAAGATTACGGTAGACTCACTACAAACACAATATGGGTATAGTAAAATACCTTGCAGCAGTTAGGGGTTTTTGCAAACCTGTGTTTATTTTCACTCTTTTTATTCTGTTCAATATTCGTTATTGCAGTCTGGATTTCTGCCCCACCCACCCCAAATTTTAGTGCATTTCATAAATTTGTCACCTATTTTTTTCCCCTAGCTTAACTGAAAGAGCTCAGCTATTGAAAAACGTCTTTAAGAAAAACCACGTCAACTTGTACCGCTCTGAGTCTTTGCAACAAAATTTGCTTCGTAAGTATTTGAAAGCAACACCAAGTCAAAGATCACAAATAACAGCAGTCTTGTCAGGAATTTTTGCCAACATGCCACTTAGCTCTCATCTGCCTACTGCCATGTAACTGATTTTCAGCTACATTGAACGTTTAGAAAGTGAAAAGGCGCACAAATGTCAAATATTTCAAACAAATAAGCCCATTGAACGGTCACTATACGAACCATTGCAGGTCGAGGACTACTAACCTGTTATTTCATTTCCGCGATGTTTTCGAAGCCTTTAAAAGAGAGCGATCCCCACTGTTTCTCTCTCCCACTTCCAGATGGATACGCTTTCTCGCAAGATGAAAACGGAATCGTTTCGCAGTCGGAGGTAATCCGGGCCTATGACACAACGAAGCAGAGGCCCGACGAATGGTGAAGAAAGGATGAAGGGCCGAAGTCGCAAGAGCTCCAGTATTTGCCACATCCAGCCAAATTAAATGCATAATTTCCTGCGTCTGCGAACGTGGTTGAGTAACAAGATTAGGGGCAGTTGTAGGTGGTTTACTCTTGTTTCTTGAAGTCCGCGCGTACTGAGTAGACATAAGCACTGTGTAACTACACCATCTTTTAACACACCATCCCTCAAAATTTCCAAAAGGGACTTAGCTTTTGTAAAACAGATGCTGAGAATTAACCTGCAGCCTTTTCAAACAGCTGGTTTACAGTCCAGATGAGTTAACTGCTCCTGTGTGTAGGGCAGAGGGAGATTTCGGTGGAGATTCGATATTGTGAACAAACCAGGTTGCTCAGCATATGCTATACATTGAGAAGCAGAGCCTTTGCCAAGGTGTACGCACGGTGAAATTAAACATAATGAGCCTTTGATTTCCACAAGTGCTAAAGAACCGTTTTAATTACCTTAATTCACGTGACAAAGAAAGACCGCAAAGCAGGATACTAAGAAGGAATTGGGTTAAGTGAGCTTGTTTGCCAAAGAAATTCCCCATGTCACCCCCTGGTCCTCCTTTGTAGACCCTAAAGCGGTAGCGGTAGTTGTCCGACGTCAGAATTGCATGTTTGATACTCTGTACTTGAAAAGTTTTACAATAATATGAAAAACCTGATAGGAATTTGGTTTCGATGGGTTTAATTTCAGATCTGTGGTTCCTTTCACCTTTGGCCTTACACAAGCCTTTTCTTTTTGCGTCCATGCTCTCCCTTCACAGAATGTGTACATGCAACACAAAATTCATTTTCCTCTTGTCGGGAGTGTGTTGTCTTTGAGACTTGTTACCTGCTTAAGAGTTCCTGCTGTGGTGACCTTTGTGTGCGAGGCTCAGGTATTGCTTCCCCCGTTGCGTATCATCAAGAACTTTCATTTTTTTAAAAAAAAGTAATGGTTGCTTGTTGGGGATTGGCAAAGAGACAAGGATGGTGCCTTAACTAAGTTTCCTGTTTCCCAAGCGGGCGTGAACACTGTCAGACAAGAAAGAGCCAATTGTATTAGTGACTGTTCAGATGTAATTCAAGACCATGGTGCATTGCTTCCATCCCCTGTGGTTACAGATATATAGGCCCTATTAAGAAAAGCCAATCCAGAATTTTGTAATATTTGCAGAAGTCAGAAAGTGATTGTCCTTGGTGGATTGGGGTGGAGGTGTGCTTGAAAAATAGAGGTTTTATTTACGGAGCATTTTATATAGAACTTAGTTTACTATAAAATAATTTACCTTGTTAGTTGCGATAATCTTGAGAAAAAGGAATCGATGTTTTCAGTTTACTACTACACTATACATCCAGTTTGCACTATCAAGCAGTTTATTTGGGATGTTTAATAGATTCTGTTTGTGCATCCAAATTTGATTTAAATTAAAGTATGCAAAAGTTTGAGGATTTCACATAACAAGGTTTGTGTATGTTTTAAATAAAAATATTTTCTAGCTAGTAATGTAAAACTTCCCTTCTCATTAACTGAAATGTTTTGAGTAAATGTTTTTAAATCTTGTCATTTTGTAAAAATCAGAATGAGAAAGCCTATTAAATTGCAGTCATTTTTCCACTCTGCATGTTAATAGCCATTTCAGTTTACCTATAATATATTTGATATAGACAGTTCCATGTCTTAATTTCTGTGACATGTGCAATTAATTTAACTATAGATAAGCAAGTTATGATAAATTCAGTATTTCTGGGTCGTGTTTTCTATTCTTAAGTCCATTTTTAAAAACTGCTGTTTAATAGAAACACTATTAAATATTGCATATGATTTAAGTATAGTCTTTTATACTTATTTCATAGTTGTGCTCATAGTATAAAGTTCTCTTTCTCTGGCTAAGCAGAAAATAAACCAAGAATCATTAAAACCTGTTACTAAAAAGGACTTTCAATCTTTCAGCCTGAAATTGCCTTCAGAAAAGTTGTTTCTGGCATGGATAAATAATACATCAGTGAGAGCCAAATAAATTGACCTGCAGTGCACACATAAACCTACCCATTCGCATCATCAAATATACACAAAATTTAGAGCATATTTTTTTAAGAAAGCCTGAATAATTGCTTTACATTAATTAATTGTGCCTTGTCCACCACAAAATATTCCTGAAGCAAATTATTAATATATATATATATGCTGTAGCATGCTTATGGTACAGTTTTTTAGCGGTTGTATATTTCTTTTCGGCTCAAAAAAAATGACATCAAAATCAAGCAAAGACTGAATAACTTCCCATTGGTTGCTTACAATCTAATGCAGAGGTGTCCAACGTTTAAGACTTGTGGACTTCAAACCCCAGAATACCCCAGCCAGCCATGGGGAATTCTGGGAGTTGAAGTCTACAAGTCTTGAAAGCTGCCAAGGTTTGAACACCTCCCTGGTTCTAATGCAAGCTCTTATGGACTCTGACAAAGGGGGAATATTTAGTTCAGCCCGCAGTGTCAAGATACACACAATATGACATATCAAGACCGCTCCAATTCCCAACAGCATGAAAGAGCAGCAATTGACCTAGAATAACAATCTGCATGCAAGGATTTTTTTCTGCTGCCTTGGGGAATCCCGCCAAAGGCATAAATCTCGCATATTAGCTGGAATTCAGGGAACGAAATCTTCCCAATTGCCTAGCCTTACAAAAATGGTAGACCCCACGTTCACTGCCAGTGATTATATATCGTATTATCTCTTTTCTTTTAAACATGCCAGCCTCTTTTCAGGATCCCAGGCTTCGGTGTTGTTGTTGTTTTCCGTGTTCTCTCCCCATTTCCTAGCCCTCTTAAGGAAAACGTTTTCGCACATGCGATGCAATATTTGCTTAACAGAAACTTAAGGTTTTGAGAGCGTGCTTTCTGAAGTGAATGAGAGGATTGTGTTGTCTGTCCTGTGCTGTCTTTAAGGCTTTAGAAATGTTTGGATTTCAAGACATTTTCAGATTTCTGAGAAGCTAAAACCCAAGTAAACCAGAACTGTTGAAACAAGTCAGGATATACAAGCCTGTACTTTTCATTTGAAAGAAAAGCTTTCAAAGTGATTTGTTACACTGTAATGTAGAAATATATATTATAATATAATGTATATTTAGGGATGTTGGTTGATGTGCATATTTTATTGTTGTTCTTTTTTAATTTTCCATTTTTTACATTTTTGTTCAGAGTGATAAAAATTACACTTTTCTTTGTTACCTAAATTAAGGAAATTGTACATTATGTGTATATTATGTATTGTGGAATATTTATGTTAAGGTTATCATCATTGAAAGTATCTGGTATCATTCAGAAATCAAAAGAATGTCTATAACTATGTATTGTTTTTAATTAAATGATTGTAACAATGTGGTACTATTTAACCAGAAAAATCAACCAATTGGATATACTTTGTGAAGCCAGAAGTAGTCCTGTTTTCTTAGGTTAGACTTACAAAAATAAAATTTAATAAAATATAATAGTTGTATAACAATAGAGGAAATGTTTTAAAAAAAACCATAATACAATCTCAGATGGAAAGACATCTTTTTTTTAATCACTTAATGTTAAATTGCTTACTTGCTTGACACTTGGACCACATGATCTATTTTTCCCCCCTGCTGATTTCTATATTGTGGGAAAAGCAATTGTTTCAATTAAGTTTTAGTATCCTGTCTGCATGTCACAGTGTGAATCTGAACTGATGCATGCTTGTGCTATAAAACTCATTATTTCTTTGTTAGCCGAAAGAGGCATCAAAATTTATGTGTTTGGTAAGCAAATGTGAAGTGTTGGTAAACAGCTAGATTGCCGACTTCATTTTATTAGCATGGAATGTCACCTCAAAAGCAACTACACAGTGAAAGTATTCTCAAATAGACCCATGAAACTGATTGAATTAGCCGATGAATTACGGTGAAAACAGACAGTGATGTATCTATTTGCTTTTTCAGTTGTTTCAACCAAGACTTGTAGCCATTTAAAAGTTTGTAATTGCAAAAAATGTGGCACAGATGTGTAAAAGCTAAAAAAAAATCATGTTTCAGTGTTTTTGTTTTAACCTGTTCTACAATTTAAAGCCATAATGCATTACCTTCGTTCTTTGACACGATTTTCATGAAGTGTTGATTTTAAAAAAAAATAGGGACTATATGTAATATTTAGGACTGCATTCGAGGTAAGCTAGGATTTTTCCACTCTCTTAAATCATTACTGCTGAAACTCCTGTGGAAATTGTGATGCTGCATGAATGGAGAGAATTTCTTTGACTCCGTGTTTATGGTAGTTTTCTCAGGTTTTGTTTTAAATGGATGTTAAATGCACTGTTTTATAATGTTATTAAATTTTAATAATATATTCACTTCTATGCAGTGTTACATGTCATTGGCATTTGGTGAATGTGCATGTTCTGAACTGCAAATTTTAATTGTTTTGTCTTCTAATTGTTAAAAAAAATAAATCTTGCCATTAAGTATACTCTGATGTTTACAGTACCTGCATATTAAATATATAACAGTGTCTTCAGAATTTATTTCCACAATGTAGCCAACAGATCTGAAATATGACATGAATTCCAATACATCATGAAAAGAGTTATCAGACTGTGACACATATATCAATTTTTAATCAAAATATGTCTATAAACTTGTAAGGCTAGTTGGTTTGCATAATTCAAATTGTTAGGGGGGGGGGGAAACAGCGATAATAAATAAGCACATTATGTACTGCTAAATTAGCCGTTAATAATTTCCTTGTTAACCATACTTTGCATGGTTTTTTTTTCTGAGGATGATGCTTATCAGAACATATTATAAGAACATATGAAGGAGAGAGAGGAAAAAGTCTGAATAAGAAAAGTTAAACCCGTCGTTGAGAAATTAAAGGATTTGTTTGTTCCAGTGTGAGATAAGACAGAAACACAATTCCATCATAACGACAAATCAACAAAGTGAAAGCAACCATGTAAGAATGGTAATTTTTAACACCAAAGGAACAAACCACAGCAGGAAGGAATAACACAAATCTGTCACAGTTGTCAAATCTGGCCACAGTTATCACCTGCTGGTTGAGCAGGACGTTGTGAGTCCGATTAGGGCCCTCAAATTTTGAGCCATCTCCGAATGCTGGAATAGAAGAAGCCCATTCTGAATTAAAGGCGGCGTTCCTTTACAATGGTACAATCCCCTATTGAACCCCACTCCATCCTGGAGGAATTCAACCTCGGCTTCTCCAACCCTCCACGCAACATCATCTGAAGTCGAAAGAGTAGCTAGGTGGTGTTCCCACCGTGTCAGTGTTATGGGACCACGTGCCAATGGCCGGTCTTCCGGAGTGGGTTTTAATGTAAACATTTTTTTAAAAAAAGAAGTAGAGAAAGAGGTGGGGGAATCTGGGCTTTATGCAGATCTCGCCTGAAGGAGGAGGATAACCAACCCTAAACCATATTAATTAAAATCTGCTCAAGAATGGAAGGGCAGAGGGGAGAAGGAAAAATAGAAACCGAACAGAACTAGAAGAGACCCAGTACAAAATGGATTAGAATGGAATGAAAGATAGGATAGAATAGGGATAGGATAGGATAGGATAGGATAGGAAGAGAATATTGGAATAAAGAACAGGATAGGATAGAATGAGGAAAAGAGAAGAAACAGAGTTGGAAGGGACCTTGGAGGTCTTCTAGTCCAACCACCTGCTCAGGCAGGAAACCTTATACCTGTGATGGTGCAGGTGGAACGTGGATAATATATTATTATAATCTGGACATGCGAGTGTTGCCCTACCTCAGCTCCAGCATACACGTCTGCCAGCTAATTTTCAGGCCTTCCAGGCGCACCGGAAGTCGGGAAATGGGTTGTTTCTGGCCTAGGGGTAGGGGGAGGCTGTTTTCGCCCTCGGCAGGGCTCCCAAGAAACCCCATGGTAGATTGCCCTTCGTGGATTTGTACAATGCGTTAACTCGGCCATTTGATTTTGTCAATCCTGGTTTATAGAACGGTACGGAATCTTCCGTCAGCCGGAACAGTGTCTGTGTGTATGTGCGCTTCAGTTTCAAACTACAAACTTACATAAATTATGGCTTTTTGGCCTATGATTAAGTGTGTAGGCTGGAAAGAATAAGTAACAAACATCCACTATGCATTTTCGATAATAATTTCATTGATGGGTTTGAATGTCCATTTATTATATCTGAAACTACATTTGAGTTTTATTCCCTTCCCCCCGCCCCTATTTTTAATATAAGAATAAAACCAAGAAAATATTACTTTAATTTTGTCATCTTATTGCATGAACTTTAATCCTAGGCATTTATTAAGAAGCCCCATTAAAGATCAGACATTAGATACAGAATGGCAATCTAATTACAGTAGTAGAACGGTTGTTTCCATATTAGTACTTAAAAAGTCAACCATAAATACTGCTTCCAACGTTATTTGTGCACAGACGACATTAATCTTTTTGATGCCAAGTAAACAACAGAATGAATTCAGCAGCTTGATACGAGAACTTCACACCACTAAAAAAAGAACATATACATTTGTAAAAATATGTATTTTGCGTTAATTGAAGCGATCAACATCAAATAAGCATATTACTTTCACCCTGAAATGATTTATGGGTAGAAAGCCGATAACCACTATACATTTAATGTCATGGTTTCTTTTAAAAATTATAAATCTGAGACATTCTACGCAGCGATGATTTTTAGAAATAAAAACAATCCCGTTCTATATCCAAAGCATACAACAAAATACAAATAAATACATTACTAAGACAATGTGTGAGGCTGATGGTGCCTTAGCATTTTACTTTGACACTAACTGTCAACTGAATTATTTTAGAGATATTTTGAGATGACTTCCAATCTCATCTCTTCTATTGACACCCCGTGCTGGCAGTTTTAGTTTAAATCTGATTAATAAAACTTGACTTGCAATGAATTGAAATTCTAGCTGCGTTGTTGCATTCTCATGCAAAGCTAATCGGTGAAACTATCTCACAGGTCTATACATATAAGAAGCCTTCTTCTAAACCTTGCATATTCAGACTTTTATCTAAAACAAAACATCTTTTCTTGACCCACATTTCAGGGGTGGGGGGGAAATATTATTCTCTGTTGCCGTCCTCCAGTTTCATGAATAAAAATCCAAAATAAAATGTTATCCTTAGTGATCATTGTCACATCTGTGCCACCAAACTATTTTTTCTTCCACTTGCCCAGCCTCAAATAAAATTCACTTTTCTTTGCGATTAAATCGATTTATTGCAACAAAGGTAAATTTGTTGCCACCTAAATTATAATTTCCCTTCCATTGGTCTTAAAAGAGTTCCTTGCTCCGTTTTCCTCTGCAGATTTTTTGGGCAGGGTGAAATTGGCTTTGTGTTCTGTTTCTGTCACTCAACCTATTTGGGATTTCTTACTTAAATGTCTGAATAGGAGGTGGTGATAAACTTATTTTTTTAAAAATGACAATACATCATCAGTTAAAGAGTTATCAGCAGTATTTGTAAATGCATTCCATAAGTTCCCCAGCCTGCAGAATTTACGATTTTACAAAGTTAGTCCTCTCCATTGTTTTGCTGAGATTTCTACTTATTTATTTCTTCATTAGTGAGCCTTTTTTAAAAAATCTCTTCCTACTTTCACAAAGTAACCATCTAACAACACTAGACGTAAAGGGTAGATTTCTTCCCTTATCCAATCATAATTGATCCAATTGAGAGTGCCCCTTTTGACTTGGAACAAGGTTAATTTTTGATCTTTGGATTCCCCCAGACCTTCGCTTTAACCCAAGGTAGGTGGAAGGTCTTACTCCTTCCTTACTTCGCGGAGTAAGACGTGTCTCTAAGCTTTAAGAAAAACCCTGTCTCACCATAGCGCAAACTAATTTGCAAAGATACTGGAGCCCCTTAATTAAGAGCAGAATAACTGAGTTTTCAAATAGCCCCAGCATTTCTTTTGAGATCAGTGTTCCTGTAAGAAGTAACTTTCACGTTGTCAGCCATTCTTGGCAAGAGGCAAGGGATCCATTTTATCGTTTGTTCGTTCATTTGTATCCTGCCTTTATCATTTTTACAAGTAACTCACGGCAGTAAAGATATGGGACACACGTTCCTCCTATTTTCCTCATAATGATCACCTTGCGAGGTTGGACTCAAGAGAGAATGATTGGCTCAAAACCACTCAGCTGGCTTTCATGCCTAAGGAAGGATTAGAACTAACCGTCTCCTGGTGATTGGCTCAAAGTCACCCACTCAGCTTTCATGCCTAAGGCAGAACTAGAATTCACCGTCTCCTGGTGATTGGCTCAAAACCACTCAGCTAGCTTTCACGCCTAAGGCAGGACTAGAACTCACCATCTCCTGGTTATTTGGCTCAAAACCACTCAGCTGGTTTTCATGCCTAAGACAGGACTAGAACTCACCGTCTCCTGGCGATTGGCTCAAAACCACTCAGCTGATTTTCATGCCTAAGGCAGGACTAGAACTCACTGTCTCCTGGTGATTGGCTCAAAACCACTCAGCTGATTTTCATGCCTAAGGCAGGACTAGAACT
>JANHFP010003535.1:85970-100055 GCA_032468135.1 Calamaria suluensis
ATCCCTCAGCAAGCTTTGCTTTGCTGGCTGAGGGATTCTAGGAGTTGAAGTCCACAAGTCTTAAAGTTGCCAAGGTTGGAGACCCCTGCTCTAAATTACAGCTGAACCCAACAACTGTACTCACTATGCAGCGCAGTCCTGAATCCTTCCTTCAGAGATATCAAACAAAATTTGCCCTATCTGTTAGAATGAAAAATAATGGGAAAAGTAGCTTTGGATTTTTAGCTTCCTTCCAAAAATTCTCATAGAAGAGTTTTATTCCTAACAAACTCTCCACTTCTAAGCCTTCGCCTTGTTTCCTCCATTGCCCCACATCTAACCTTAATGTAGTTAATTCATAGTGCAATACAGGTAGTCCTCGATTTACAACAGCTCATTTAGCGACTGTTCAAAGTTACAAGTACATTGAAAAATGTGGCTTATGACAATTTTTCACACTTATGATCACTGCAGCATCCCCATGGTCATGTGATTGACATTCAGATGCTTGACAACTGGTTCATATTTATGATGGTTGCAGTGTCCCAGGTCATGTGATCCCCTTTTGCAACCTTCTGACAAGCAAAGTCAATGGGGAAGCCAGATTCACTTAACAACCGTGTTATTAATTTAACAACTGCAGTGATTCACTAAAAAAAATGTGGCAAGGAAAGTCATAAAATGGGTCAAAACTCGCTTAACAAATTTCTCACTTAGCAACACAAATTCTGAGCTCAATTGTGGTTCTAAGTTGAGGACAATAGGGACTTTAGGCAACAAGAAGTGACCCATCAAGTAACAAGATATGTCACTTTTAAAACACTATCGTCTAACAAATTTGGAATTTTTATCTTGAAAACTTCTTACCTGTTCCTGCAAAGCATGATTCTTCTCCTGTAACTGATTTAGAACTGCTGTTTCTCCTTCACCAGCTTGAATTTTTGCATACAAGTCTTCCCTTTCTTTTTCTAGCAGAGAAATATTCTCCTTGCTCTTTTGCAGCAGGGCTTCAAGGTTTTGGATTTTTTGATCTTTATCACCAATCTGACGTAGGACTTGCTCTAAATCATTCTTGGAAAGGGGGAATACAATTGCTAAATATATCTAGGAACATAATTTCAGCATACTATATTTAGAGAAAGCTCCTGGCCCCCTTTTTAACAAAAACAACTTGAATCCACTTTTCTTCTTCATTAAACAGAAAGTTAAAGTAAAGTTAAAAAGTACAATCAAAGTCTTTGTAATGAGTAACACACAAGAGAAAATTAGTTCATTTAAAACATAAATTTAAGTTTTTATTTATTTTTCAGAAAAAAACGGGAAGATGATAAAAAGACATGATACATCTCTAAATGAATTAATGGTATCTGCCACAAATTCTTACTAGCAAATAATGATAAAGTGCTATGTATTATGAAATATATAGATTTGAAGGTCAATTCCTACTTTGAACTGAGCTTCAAAAATGCAATTTCCTATAACAATGCTGTAACAAGAATTTAACAAAGACATGTCAAATTCTGAGCCACAATATATCTTGCCTAATGAGAGTTCTATTTAATAGCATAACCCTCCTTTTATAAATCATCAAAACTTTATTCTATCAAGCTCCTAATCTTGTAGTAGTAACTATAACCTTCATTTCAACAAAAATATTTCTTCTTGTAGCAGAGGGGTCCCCAGCCTGGGGGGGGGGGGGCTACAGGACCTTGAGCCTTTGGAACTGGGCCGTGGGAGTGCATGCATTCCTATTCATGCAGCAGCAAAAAAGCCCATGCACACTCTCCATTTGTGCAAGCGGCATTCGTGCATGCCCGTTGCTTACTCAAATGGAGCTGCATGCACATGTACACTTGTCCACCACACATAGGGGAACCATCCCTTCTCCTCTCCCCACTGGTCTGCAAAGCCAAAAAGGTTGGGGAACTCTGTTCTAGCACAGTAGAAATATGTTGGGCTTTTTTCTCAGCAGCAAAATTCTCTTACCTGGGCTTCTCGAAGTTTTGCTGTCGTATTTTGCTGAAGATTCTGCTGCTCTTGATGCTGCTGCTTCATTTTCTCTAATTGATGTTGTAATTCAGTTGTATTTGCCGCTTTTTCCTTTAGCTTAGAAAAATAGTCACAGACTGTTGACTGAAAACTGACAAGCACAATTTAGTAGTTTAATAGTTTATAATTTACTCTAATACTGAATTATTTTACATCAGATGCCTTTTTTTTTACTAAATTAGAAGTTGTGTTATATTTGTCCTAAAAGTAGTTTGAAAAAGAAAATCAGTCACTTCAACAACTTTTCCAACAAAATCAAAATGTTATAATAACATTATAACAGTAGGTGATTGTTTCCTATATTATATTCAGCATTTTTCATTAGGAAATATGCATAGAAAAATAAAAGTATGTTGTTTCTTATTATCAACTATTCTGAGAAAATTGTAATTCTTATAATTAATTAGGCAGCAAAAACAATAATCTTTATAATTCTTACATATACTCAGTTAAAGCCAGGCAACGATTGGACCTAACCCTGAAAAAATCTTGAGAAGCAGACATTAAAAACTCCTAGCCTAACGATGAAGGATTAATATACTGATCCATTATGTTTAATGAAGGATTAAGGAATTTTGGAAGATACATATTAATTAAAGCATGCAAAGGGAGGAGACAGCATGCAAGATAGAGTTTTCTGGTTACTAATTACAAAACACAAATTGAACTCAACCAAAATTATATTCTGCATGAAATTCTTACCTCCTCTTCAGCACGTGAAAGTTTTAACTGAATGTCAGCCACTTGCTGTTCCTTTTCCATCAGCTTTTCACTAGATAGCTGTCTCTGCTCTTTAAGTCGGCCCTGTGCTTCCCCAAGTTGATGTTCTGTTTCCAGAAGTTTATTGTGTAACTGGAAATGAAAACAAGTTTCATTTTGATGAACATGGCATGCTTTGTTTGTTTGTTTTTTAAATTACTGTGCTTGCATACAAATGCTATCAACACATTCAGTCCTTGTAAGTTGTGGACAGCCACATACAAAACGGGATGACTCAGTTCATGCTTCTCTTCCAATCACAATTATCCTACAGCTCAAATAATGAGAGCAGCCTCATATTTTGTTTTCCCAAATCAATCCACTGCAAGATAAAATTCTCTTCACTAATTATTGAAGACCTTTATCTACTACAGTAAATAAAGTCTATTGGTCTAGTTCAGATAGCTGGACAGATGTCACACTGCTAGCTTTCATGCCCAAGAGTGAAGTTAAACCTGGATGGTCCAGTACTTTAACCACTACACATTGACTCTACGTTATCTGTATAAAACCAATGTGTATATTTAGTATAACACATTTATATGACTAGATTGTCTTATCTGACTTCAAACCACAGAATAATGTAGTGTTTTTTTTTTCTTCAGACAAGCAAGTTAAACATGTGTATGAAGTTAAACATGTGTATAAACTGGACTGGGAAGACAGGAGCAAGTAAACACAGTCTGCTATTGTATCATGGAATCACTGAAAACATACAAACTGTAAGTGGAGGTTGATTAATTCACAAGTAGACAAAAGGTTTTCATGTAGAGTTCTCACAGGAGATGGAAGGGAAGAGATGAAAATTATCTGAAACACTAGCAGGAAAAGATTAAGGGTTTTAGAGACAGGGAAAGCAGCTGTATAGCAAACTAACTGCTGGATTTATACAGTTTTGGCTACTTAAAGAGCTGCAAGTTCCAAGATGGAGTGAAGATCACTGTAAGTTCTAAAGTGATGGGAAGGTCACTGAAGATGGAAAAGAATCAGGGTTCAAGAGATCAAGTCTAACATTCCAGACGGAGAAGGAAGACTTAAGTTTATTCTGCTGGCCACAAGATATTACCAGCTAATAGTGATTAATATTCTTGCTTAACTCTAAGGGGAATCTATTAATATCCATGTACACTTAAATATAGCTTACATCATGCAAAAACTAACAGCAGAAAGCTCCAGGGCCAGAGGAAAAGTTAATTGCTAATTGACAGAATAATTTTAGTTCCTAAAGTAATGTTCTGGTTTATTGCAGATAAAGTGTCTTTGAAATGAAATGTAGAGGCAGAACAGAGAAAACACTGTTTCTTAATCTGCTTAAGCTAAATGCTACTTTCAAGATTAGTTTTGTATGATACTAAAATTCTAACAGTGTTTTATTTGAGTTATGTCATTAATTTAAAACAATGGTTTACAGAAGGTATTTGTATGCTGTAGTTGGCTGTTTTCTTTTTAAAAGTTTTGCTTCTGTCTAAACTATGAAAAAAGGTATGTATAGGAATTCTTGGTCAATAAGTGAAACCAGGCTTTATAATTTATTTGATTAAGAATGGATAAACTTAATTTTACCTGATTGAGTTCATTTTGAAGCAGCAGGCTTTGCTGTTCTTTTTCTTCCCTTTGTTGTTGTATCTGCTTGTATTCTGCCTTGAGATGCTGGTTTTTGGCTTCAGCTTCTGATAATTCTTCCTTAAGTTTTTGGCTTGCTTCTCCCTTTTCACACAATTCTTTCTGCAATCTCTGTAATGAGTCCTCGGATGCAGACAGTCTTGCCTGAAGTTGTTGACAGTCCAATTCCTTTTGATTAAGAGTTGCTTGCAGATTCCTTTTACCCAATGATTCTTCATTTTGTCTCTCTTCTAACTGAGTATATTCCAATTCTTTCTTTTTTAATTTTTCCAGTAGTTTCTAAAATTGAATTGTAGATATAATTAAGATTTCATTAATTTTAAATAAAATAGGCAGATGGATTAAAAATGCAAAATTAGTATTTTAATATAAAAACATGCACAACTACTACTGAAGGCCCCAAAATGAGGTTTTCTGTTATTTTTTATGTTATAAGACAATATTCTGAGTTTGGATTTTTATTATTCCACCATACTATCAAGAAGGACCCTAAACTGAGAAGATGTGATTTCACTTTTCCTGTTGCTTGCAAGCTCAGTTGCAGCCATAACCATGTGAATTTCAGAACCAAAGATAATGTTTTGCAAGTATTTATAACTATATAAATGCTGTAAGAATAGAAAGTATGATACCTGCTGCATTAGGAACAACAGATAAATACCACACAATCTAGTATAATGGTATTTCACATCAATCCAAGGTTCCTAAGCATCCCTGACTTGTTTTCCAAAATACATGAGTCCATAATCCAAAAACAGATCTTGGCTTAATTTTGTCATGTTAGAAAAAGAATAAATCAATGACCTCAATAAGTAATATCAGAGGCTTCATGATTTGTATAATAAGACTTTATTTTTAGTATTGAACAAGATCATCAATCTATAGCTTTCAAAACACAAATACCAATATTTTTACCCGATTTTTCTGTGCAAATTCATTAACAGAAGTTTGAAGTTTCTGGATCTCTTGTACATATATAGCAACTTCTTGTGGTCCTTTAGCAAGTTCAGTATTTAACTTATTAATGGTAGCCTATGGGAGGGGGGAAATTGAACAAATTATATACTTTTAATTCAACAGGAATATATTCCCATAAAATAATTACAGAAATCCATAACAAATTTTTATGTGCCGTCCAAAAAAATAAAGGTCTTTAAATATTTACTATACAGATGTATATGAAAACTTTGTTTTATATAAATTATTAGTAAAAAAGTAATGTCACAATTGTATCATAAAAGCATCATTCCAGCTTGGTTTCTGCTATCAGCAAGAAAAGTTACATAAATAAAGCAATTTTAATATTATGACTAAGGATCAGTTACTTATATTCTTGCCAAATCCAGATCTGAAGTGAAGGGTTCCCTTTTCTCTATGTCAACTTAGATCGGCAGGAAAAATATAGTAGATGCCATCCGACAATAAGTACCAGTAATTTTCCTGATCCTCGTAAAACATAATTCTGAAACATGTGTATAAAACAATTCACAATTCTTTTTAACAGGTTTTTTTTAATAAAAGCAAGCCTCCTGTTCCCTTAGAGGACTTCCAGGGTCTCTGCCGGCTCTTGTTAACTGTGTTCTGTTATTCTTTATATGATCATGTGTATTCATCCTATCTGGAATGGTGTAGGATCTCCTGCCATGGTCCAATGTCCCTTTCAACCTTATTATTCTACATTAAATGTTTCAGACAGAGAAAAGTCTCATTTTAAATTTGAAAGCTAATATCCTAATTTTGTTCCACAAAAAGGAAGGTATTAATAATGAATACATAAATAAAAATGTTTGTGTATATAAACAGAGTGTTTATATAAACACATAAACAGAGATGTCTATACATGCCTGTACATGATAACACCTGGTAAAAAACAATTATACTGTACTTCTTAATGGTAATAGTGGATTTCCTTGTATTTGGTATAAACTATTCTTATTATTTTGTACATCTTATTACTTTAGATACTCATTGTCATAGAATAAATTCTCTAGGACCTAAGCACTATAACCTGTATCCTCCTACTGTTCATTTCCATCCATCCTTATCTATAAATATTACTTTTTCGTGAGTTCTGAAAATAAGGCTTGGAGAGACAAGTAAGAGCTTTTAAAGCTGCACTTTGTGCAGAAAGTGATATATGTGGGTGAATGTAGCACTTATTAAAACTTCAGTTTTGTAAGATATGTGAATGAAAACAGAAAAAAGAACTCCTATATATCTTTAGAAATCTAATGGTAACTAGGCAACAACAATATTTGTTCTGAGTGCTTAAATTAAATAAATATATTAGATTAAAGCTAGCATGTCCGAATGAACATGGCTTTATTTTAAAAGTGACTACTATATTTCAGATTTGGTTGCAGGACATTTCAGGGTGAATGATGTGTAGTAGGAGATAAAGAGGGGAAAATACTATCAATATGTAGATTCATTTGAATTATATAAACTCCCATGAACTGCTGTATAATAATGAAAAAGTACCAGTAATAAAAAAGAAAGGTTTTAGAGTTTGAACTTTCTCTAAATCTGACTGAGTTCTCATTATAAGATGCAAAGTGAATTCCTTCACTCTACAAAAATTCACTCCTGACCACAACACAACTTCAAACATTAAAAGACTCAATAAAATATAAGAGACTACATCCTTGTTGCTTATTGATTTATATGCAATGAGCTTACCAAAGACTGGGTCACAAAACTCCATTTTTCTTTTATTAAAGAAGAATGAACCTAAAAGTTTTTGTTACAGAACAGAACAGCTCTAAAAGAGCTGTTACAACTGCTCTCATGGACTACATTTCCTAAACTACTGTCTTTCAGGCATGTTCAGCTGCAATTTCTGTAAAGCTAATTGGGAAATACAATCTTTGCCATGAGAGTACTATTTTGGAGAGAATTTATATGCACCTTTGGATCAGTCTTCTTTTTCTGATTTTTCTGGAACTAGGTATATTTATCCAGCATTTTTGCAGAATTTACTTACTATTCCTTTCAACCCTAAAAAGACTCCTCATGTGGCTCATGAAACCACCTAATAAATAATAAAACAATTACATCCAAACGAGTAGATCAGAATGTTTTGTGGCAAATTCATTAAGAACAGACAAAATTTAGATAATGTTACCAATCACATAAAATCACTGGAAATCTAGATAGTTAATTGTGAACAGTTTGTAAAATAAGCACAAAGAAAAGACTGGTGGCTTGTAAATAATGCATAAATTAGTTCCTATCTGGTTTGTTATTTGTTTGTAGTTACCTTTGAAGAGAGGTGTAAAGGTTAGAGTATTACCTCAAATTTAAAGACCTCCATAGAAAGCAGCCAAAAAAAATGATAGGTGAATGAAAAAGAAAACAATGATAAATGTTATTTCAACATTAGACAGAATGTTCATGGATCACTTAAATCAGTAGCGTGATGCTGATAAAACATGCACATTTAATTGGGAAGGACGTCAATGATTCTAAAGCCAATTTAGACAAAATCACAATTCTCAGCAGATCCTACATAAAAGCTGTATGATCAAAAGAAAAAAATATACAACTGTTGCTTTGCATTTTCAATCAGAAAATATTTGTCTTTGTGAAGTACTAATCCTGGAATCAGAGGTAGACGGGGCTTTCCCCATCCTCTGCCTAGCACAGGAATACAAATTATAGCATCTCCTAGAGAAGGCTACCTAGCTTCTACTTGAACAAATCCAGCAAAGAGGAACCCAAACTTTGGTTTCAACTGCCTAATTGCTCTTATTGTTAATGTGTTTTTTTCCCTGACATTTAATCAAAGTTATGCTGCCTGATGACTTAAATCCAATATTTCATGTCCTATGATCTGCACTGATGGCAAAAGGATCTTGGCCCTCTTCTGCATGAAGAACACTATTACATTCCCCACTCTCAAGACTTTTCAAAGCTAAATATGCCCATCTCTTTCATCTATCTTTGAAGGACTTAGTTTCTCATCCACTGGACTAGTTCCTTAGCTGCATTAATTGACAGAAACACTTCTTTCAACCATCTCCCCTCAGGTGTCATTCTTTTCAGGTGAAGCAAGCTAATGCTCAGTCTGGTCAGACTTTTTCAGCTCCTAAATCTGAGAACTCAGACTAATCTTTAATGGTTCAGATGATGCAGAATATGCCCGGTTTCTATTGCTTTCTGCAGATATTCTCATCCATGAGTTTTTGTTCCTAGAGTTGCTTCTTCTGACACTTTTTATAGTAGCACCATTTACTTTCTTCTGATGATTCTTCTTTCTCAGATTCTAAAAATTAGCTATCAGAGGTCCAATCCTCTTATTTTTTTCATCAATAACTTCTGGAGTTGCTACTTCTATGTTTTCATTTCCTCAGAGGTTTGGAAGCACACAATGTGTGTCTTAAACAGAGTTGAGAAGCAGTTAAGAACCAATAACCCAAATAAAGAGATTAATATTGCACTGACTGGGTCTGCATGCTGCATTTAAGCAAAATGTAGATTTATTCTGGCTTAGTATGCTTTGTAAACCCAGTGATTTTCTTTTAAAGTTTACATTAAGTGAATATAACCACTTTGGCTTATTTGGCAAAAACAGTTAATGGAAACCTCTGTTCTGTACAATCAAAAAGGCAAAAGGAAGCAGCCAATTAGGCACGATCTAATGATGTATCCATGAACAACAAAAATGATATGTTAAAAATACTGAATAAATAAGACAAATGTATGCCGAACTCAAAATCTAGAAAGTTGACTTATCTAAAGATTTTATGTACCAATCCAATCAAAAATAAATTTAATCATGTTACACTTCCCATCAGGGTACAACAATGCAACATAATACAGTACTGTATGTAATTACTGGAAAAACACTGCTGAACTCAATACAGATAGTCCTCAACTTATGACAACTGGGACCAGAACGTCCCTTGCTATGCAAGGCCGTTGTGCCTGATTTTATAACCTTTTCTGCTATGGTCATTAAGCAAATCATCAGGATCATTAAATGATTCGGTCGTTAAGCAAATTTGCTTTTCCCCATTGAGTTTACATGTCAGAAAGCAGCTGGAAATGTTGCAAATGGTACACGTGTGACCAGCATGCAGCAAGCACCCAAATTTTTATCACATGACAGGGGGATACTGGGACAGTCATAAGTGTGAGAACCAATTGTAAGTGATGTTTTTGAGTGTCATCATAATTTCGGTTGCTGTATGTATTTCGGTCATAAGTCAAGGACCATTTATAGGACTTACAAATAAGAAGATATACTTGAGTTACACAATTGTAATATATCTCTGAAATGGATTTTACTTTTATTTATAAATGATAAAGTAGGGAGAAGAAAATATATGTTAAGCAAAAAGAGTCTGTATCACCAATAAATGACTATCAATTTTTTTATAATACAACCACATTAAATTATAAAATTATGGTTCATATTAAAATGTTTTGAGTAGATTCATTACCTCTGCATTTGTGCATTGTGCTCTCAAATGATTGCACTCATCTTTCAGTTTCTCAGATTCTTTCTCACATTCCAAAGTCATCTTATCCATCAATGTTTGAACTTGGACTAATTCCCTCTTTAAAACTGCAACATCTTCTACCCCAGGTCTTTGAAGCTTTAGAAAACAGCAATATAAAAATCAGTATTACAAAGTTCAGAATGAAATTATATTTTCAACATGGTTTATAAAATTTCAGTGCAAAACCAATTTGTGTGTGTATGTGTGTCTGTGTCTGTGTAAATATGTATCCCATATTTCATTCTCCAGTTTTAAAGCTACTTAATTTCATAAAAGGTGTTATAGTATACTCAAATATAACTGAAATACCTCTGTGCTGTAGTTCCAATATTTTTTCTTAGCTTTCTGCAATTTTAATAAATTTTCTTGAACTTATTTTGTTAAAATACTATGTAGCTAAATCCACTTTAACTATTTAAGAGACATTCAGCATCAATATTTTCAACTGTTGATTAATTAATAATTAATAATTAATTAACTAATTATAGGGTTAGCAGACATTGAGGGCACAATAACTTTTGAAAACCATAAGAGTATGTACAAAGCACATGCCGAAAAATCCCTGAAGTAGTTGTATCTTTTCCTAGAATTCCATAGCTGCCGGACAAACTATTGAAAAGACATACTGGATTGAAAAGTGTTCCCAATAGCTATTCTATGTGTCCATGAGACTCCAAAGCACATTATGGAATCAAAGAGCTTCTTGTCCAGCTTTGACTTGTGCATTAACAACAGTCTTACATAGTATAAATGTCATAAATAATCCACTACCTGGATTATTGCAACAGAAACTGAAGGACTGTAAAGGAACTTTAAATGGCCTTTCCTTTATTCAAAAATCTCTATTGATACAAAAAAAACAGTAGTCCACTTTACAACTGTGCTGCAAACCTAGCTTACTTTCTAACAGGTTTTCAGGTTCAATTTAAAGTGTTGATTTGATCTAGAAAATCTTATGTCTCTTGCAATTAGAATTAACCTGTCCAAAATTTACAACCAAGGAAAAGTTATTTATAGTTAATCAATTACTCTTATGAAGTTAGGAGCATTGTTGTACACCACCCCGAGTCCCAGCTGTTGGGAGAGGGGTGGTATAGAAATAAAATAAAATAAATAAAATAAATAAAAATAAATTGAAGAAGGGAGAAGATATTTGTTCCATTATTCTACAGCATCTACTATATGTTATGGAGCATACACATCTCCTGTATGTTTGACTTGCCCCAGTGGTAGTGTTGGGATCCTCTCCCAACAGTTGTTCTGTATCACGGCGGTGAGGAGGGAACACTGGGTGAGAGGTGGTAGTGGTGGCGGTGAGCACAAGGGGGCGGACACTGAAAAGCCGGAAGGGCAGATGGCGAATGAAGGTGCGGAGGGGGACTGCATCTGATGCTGTGGCGATCGAAGATGACGTGGAAAAGGCGACTGTGAATTGGATAATGGAGGGGTGTGGGAGGGAAGTGGTTACCCGACATTTACTATTTAAAGAACTGAGAAAGTCAGAACAGTAGCTCTGGCTTCGCCTGATAACATCTCGTCAGTTAACTTCTCCTGACTCGCCCAGGGATCCATCTGTAAGCCACTTGAATAAACCATCTACCCTAGAAGAGCTGAAAGTTGTTGTGGTTTGTTGGGGCGAATGGGAGGGAACCGACACGTAGCAACTGAAGATATATCTCTCCTGGATGCCGTTTTTAACTTCATTTTTCAACTAGATGATGCTATCTTGTGGATTTTTTCCCCTCCGTTTTTATCTTATATGTTTGTATGATTTTGATTGGGTATTTATGTATAGTCCATATTTGATCAATTGTGTATCATTAAGTTGATGTTGACTCTTAGCAATTGCATATCTTATATACTGTGGACATTTTATCTTTTATTCTGGGTATTTAATATATATTTGTAATCCTGCCAAGAATCTTTGGGTGTAAACCTTTACACAGTCCTTATATTTAATTTCTGTATTTTAAAATATTTTCATCAGTAGGAATGCACTTTGAAATTTATAAAATGTACACAAATATATAAATAGCATAATTTATAAAAATACTTATTGCAAATTAACTCTAATAAATAAATAAATAAATAAATATTAAATTTAATAAAAACTCAAATAAAAGCAATTAGCAATAATTAAGAATGAGAATGGATAAATATGTAGTGACAGCAAGTTACTATTGCCATGATTACCAGGAAAAATATGACAATGAATGGAAAACAAATTAAAGTATTTATTTTTATCTTGGAAAAGAAAAATATCTATTATTGTAGCATAGATGATGATTCTTTATTTTGAACCAGAAATAGATCACTATAAAATAACTTGTTTTTTAAAGATCTGTAATTAAAATGATCAAGCTGTAGGAATAATCCTTTTCCAATTAGACAAGGCATGATAAAACATGACCACAAGAATTACCAGCTCTGTGTTTAAATCTTCACATACACCTTTTTGCTTCTGTAACTCTTGTGTCAAATTAGTCACTTTCTGTTCTGCAAGTTCTCGAAGGCTTGTTTCTTCATCATATTTGGCTTTAAGTTCTGTTGTAGAGAAAGATTTTTAAAAAGGTGTTCCTTCAATTTAAACAAGACGACGACACTGTGTTGTGCAATAAGTATGGACAACTTACCCACAATTTCAGTGGCCAGTTGTGCTGCTTTCTGTTCAAATAAGTCTTTCATTTGTTTGATGTTAAATTTTTCTACTTGGCTGTCTTCTAACTGCTGTTCTAAAGATTCCAATTCTAAAATAAAAAGTATGATTACAAAGTGAAATTAAAATAATATTTTATAAAAACAAACACAGACAAGAGTTTCTCTTCTTTAATCAAGATTTCCTGAATTCTGTCCTGCCTCCTTTATTTGTCACTACTTAGAGCCCATCCTAATTTTGATGGTATGTAGTAAGGAAAAGGAAGCAAATTAGCAAAGCAATCAATTATAATATCCAGTTTTCCCAAAAATAAGACATCCCCTGATAATAAGCCCAATTGGGCTTTTGAGAGCATGTGCTAAAATAAGCCTCCCCCCAAAAATAAGCCCTCCCAAACAATATTTAAAAGCAGAGGCTGGAAATCAGGTAAGATGGCAAGAGGAGCCCCATCTTGCTCCACCTCCCCCAAAATAATAAGATAATAATAAAATAATACTAAAATTATAATAATAAGGCCAAGCACTTATTTTAGGGTTCAAAAAATATAAGACAGGGGTCTTATTTTGGGGAAACACAGTAACCACAGCCAAAATTAGTGTCCTTGATCGATTGAGTGAGGTCAAAACTTCACTGAAATAAACAGATTTAACTAATTTCCAGAATGACAGCAAAATGAAGGTTGTACGTATGTGCGTCCTCCTTTTGAGGAGGGATTATTCCACAAAATGGGGAGTACAGTATATAGAAGACCTATCATCTCATCCACACCTCATGTCTCTCATGAGGCGGGGGACTTTCAAGAACCCTTCTCTAAAGCAGGCAATCTGGCAAGAGATTAGCTGTAGGACTTTAAATGGAATGAGCTGTGCGACCTTGGGTCAATCATTCTTTCTCAGCCATAATCAGTATCAGGCTCTGCAGCAAGCCAACTGAGAAAAAAAATAAGTCCTGTCACATCATGCATTGAAAGCTTTGCTGTATGAACTAGCAAGCACAGCACAAAAACAACTGGACCCTGAGGTCAAACAGGATAAACACTAAGAAAAACAACTATATATAAATTATGATGCATCAACTGCTTTACAATTATTTGATCTGATAAAATAGTAATTGTGATTCTAGTACTCAGTAAACGAGACACTGAAATCCTTATTTTTAACAACATCAATTAAAACAGAAATACCTTCTACAACAGATAAGCAATAAGATCAAATTTGTTCAATAAAAATATTCTTTCTTCTATAAAACAGAATTACTACCTGAGTTATTACTAGTAATTACTAATTACTACTACTTGTAGTAATTACTACATGAAAAAAGAATCTTCAATATTTTAAATTATTTAAATACTGCATTTTAAAGTATTTACAATCAGTTAATAAATGGTTTTAGGGATAAACAGATTTAATGAGAGATATGGACCAGGAAATCACTTTTCTGGACAATTATGTTTCATGAGATTATTTTTTTAAAAAATTGTCACCTGTAGAGGCAGCAGTTGCCAGACCATCATGT
>JANHFP010003535.1:108379-118998 GCA_032468135.1 Calamaria suluensis
TATTTTTGTGGCAAACTCCACAATGCAGCCCATTACAAATACAAATATACCATCAGAGATAGTTTCTGAAGAAACTGAGTTTTTCAAAAGCCATGGCTAAACTAATACTTCAAGGTGAGATGTTTCTCAGGTGACTGCCTTTGTGAAGCAGCTTAATTGTTAAAATATTATATTTTCACTACTGTTATAAGCATATGGGGAAAGAAGACATGTTTTTGGTAACATTGCTATCAATGGTCAGATTATTTATTTTGGACCAATTATTTTCTTCTAGAATATCATCCTGTGTGTTTTAACAGATATCTCTATTTTTTGCTATATATGCCATTAACCTTGGCAATCATGCTCAAATGTTCTGTTTTGTTTATTCTAGCCAATCTAGATAGTTTCCAGACATTTTGCATTAATTCAGACCAGAAAACAGATACATTTGATGCTGAAAATATACAAAATTTTCTGACATCTGTTATGTAAAAAGATATTTCAAGTTGGTTTCTTCTACTTCTAGCTTTCAGGCTTAATCTGCCAAAAGCTAATTACAAAGTAAATATGTCAAATGCAGGATTAAATGCCATGCAAATCAATATTTATCCAATATTGTGAGATTACAAAACCCCTTGAATTACATTCTGAAATAATAAATCATATATTCTTGGAATATATTACCTCTGAAGAACTCTCATTGTTGATATCCACTGCATTTCCAGGGACTGCAGATGAATCCGACTCAGAGCTCTGAGATCCAACCCTGCCTGGAGTCTGAAAAAAAGAGAAAATATTATATATGATCACTGTCAAATTGCCTTGCTCTGGGGACTACTGGCAGCAGTAAATTTATTCCCATGGATTATTTTTAGGATTATTAGGATTATTCACAGGTGTAGGCAGTAGCAATGTAATGACAGATAGTTTGTATAGAAGAAGCCAAATAAAATAACTCTCTTGAGGCAGAGTTGCTAAAAAAATATTTAAAGAAAGGGTACAACAAAAATATTCACTGCCAGTAACTTCTTCTCTTCACATATATTTCCCTACAGGATAATTCTATATGTGATGTGAATCACACACACAAACACATACTATATCAGTGATGGCTAACCTTTTTGCCATCGATTGCCAAAAGCAGGGGAAACGCAGCAGGGGGGTGTCGCCTGCGTGCCTACACCCATAACACGTGCCATAGGTTCGCCATCACAGTACTATACAGATATACCATACAGTGTGAATCATAGGTTTAAAACAACTTTCTTTGACTACCTGCTTATGTAAATACTCCAATTTGCATTTTTAAATACACACTGAAAAAAAAAATTAAAAAATCTCAAACTTCAGATCTTCCACTCATCCACTCAATTTGTGATATATTCTCAGATACAATATAGTCTCTATTTTAGCAATCAATTAACAGAAAATAAAGCTGATCTACAAACTTTCAAATTACTGTACGAACTTTCATCGATATAAAGAAACATCCACAACTCCCAACTAGGTCCTAAAAGTTGGTGGAGAATGTAAAAAAGGTTAGTTTACTGTGCACCATATATGTATGGGATCTCCCCCGCCTTCTGTTCACATACTGTTTGCTGATCTGCACATATACCACTGATGGTCACTTATGTAAAGTAAGAACACTACTCATATTTTTATGCTTGTTTGGTCTTATAAACAAACTAGATTTTGAATAGCCTTTCAGAGTGTAATCTGTAAGTAGAGGAATGTCTGTAAGATAAATTAATATCTGAGGCTTCAAGAAAGTTTTATTTTAATGAATAAAAAAAAATTACAAAGATTCCATGGAAGAAAAAATGGAAAAGTCCTACAGTACATGGCTGGGTTTTAAAACTAAAAATACAATTATAAAGAAGTTTGATGAGGAAATGTAGGACAGCAGAAATGATCAACATGGCTATATGAAAAATCTTATGAAGATGTGAAGACCAAGCCTCGTTCAACAAGAATATATTTCACAATGTAAATATGAAGAAAAGGATGAAAGGTCAGGATTGAAGCTTGATTCATAGAAATATGTCAAGGAAAACATATTTAGTTTCAAAAAATTTACATCTCCAGGCTCAAATGAATTTGCTGATGGTTTGAACTTTTATGTATTATCTTTGAAAAATCCTGGAGAATAGCCTATATGCCAGATGAATAATTAAAAGGAAATATTGCCCCTAACTTCAGAAGGTGGGAAGGGAGGATTCAAGAAACCACAGACCTGTGAAAACACTGTCTGAGAATTTTAGAAAAGATCACAACAAGATTAATTTGTAAGCCCCTTGAAAACAATGCAGTAATTACTAAAAATCAGCATAGATTTGTTAATAACAATTTCTGTTCAGACTGCTATGAGGAATCATCTCTTGTAGGTTCTGTCCATCTTGTACAGGCTGTTCATATACTTTAGATCCCATTGATTAAACAATGTCATCTGACTGGGCCCAACAAGTAGGTCTTCTCTATCACCCTTTCTGCCCTATGGAATAACCTCTTGAAGCTTCTAATCTGATTGCATTTTCAAAAAACACTTTAAACCACTTTTCACCCATGACATGGAATAGGGTGGATCACAACCAGATTGGGGAAATGTTTTGTGTAACAGAATATGTAGTTTTGAACCTCCGTATTATCTCTTTATTTTCTGTTGTTGTTTTTTTTTTCTAACCCGTTTTTTAATATTGTATGCCACCCAGACTTGCCATGCAGTAGTGTATCTTCAAAAACTACTTCATAATTAAATGAATGAATAAGGCCTTGTCAAAATAATTCCATACCATTTTTATTAAGTTCACTTTATTAATACCTATAGAAATGCTATATCTGTATTGCCAACCTAGGAGCACTTAGGTGTATATACTGCTCCATTGTCTTTTACAGCACTTTCTTAATTTCAGCACATTGCTTCCAACAACAATCTTACCAGCCTTGGAAGGATGAAAGGCTGAGTCAACCTTGAGCCAATCAGGATTGAACTCATGGCTGTGGGCAGTTATCCTGCAATTCCACATTCTAACCACTGTACCACCACGGTTCATTAGTCACAAAGTGACTGAAAAAGCAGAAAATCCAATTTTAGACAGCAATATTAAAATACATTCTGAATTATTGAAAAGTAATCTTGTTCCTTTGTTGGCTCTATTAATCCTTCCAATGTGGGTAAAATTAGAAGCCAGATTGTTGGGGGCAATTTGCTGACTCTGTAAACCACTTGGGCTGTAAAGCACTGTGAAGCAATATATAAATCTTATTGCTATTGTTATCAGAAGAGAACTAATCCTTTCTTAATCTTAAATTCAATACCCAAACAGAGTATGAATGCAATGGGAATTTTTACTGAGTCTTCGATGTCTGTGAAGTTAAGTATTATTTTCTAATAACAGTTCTTCAAGGTCACCAATACAGAACTTTCCTAGCTCTACTATCAAAAACTATTTAACTGAAAATACCAATTTGAATGTAATTGCCATTGGAAACTTATCTTTATTACAGGCAGTCAGGAAATGTACATTAAAATATCTAGGTACTGTTAAGTACACATTGCATTACATTTTATGCTAGAAACTTTTTTATGCTTTTTTAATCTTTGGATAAAGATGGGACCAGGAACTCTGCTGCTAAGCACGATATCCTCTTTGACCTCATTGACTTATGACAGTAGTTCCAGTTGCAGTCATTAGGAGAATTGTCACATGACATCATGTAATCACTATTTGTGATCTTCTGCCAGTTTCCCATTGACTTTGCTTGTCAGAAGCCAGAAGCAAAGCTTGCACATGGTATCACATGACCATGGGATACTGCAACTATAATAATTAAAGGCTGATTGCCACGTGTCTGAACTGCAATCACATTATTACAGCAACTCTGTAGGCTGCAACTTCAAGGACAGTCCATTAATCTCTTCATTCAGCACCATCTTAACTTCAAATGGTCACAAAAAAGAGACAGTGAAATAAAAGTTGTCAAGTGAAATAAAAGTTATCAAGATATGAAAAAATAAGATAAGTATAAGTATCAAGAACAGTTACAATACAGGTGCAAATATGATTCACCAGGAAGATATTTGACAACATAGAAGCACAATATTTATTCTTCTGCTTGGTTCTATGAAACTACAGATGACCAAAAAGTGAAATTATAAGATCTTACACACACACTTACACTCTTCTGTGACATTTCTTGCCTCACAATATTTATCAATGTTTATGAATGGTGGTAAGACAGTAGATGGCAAATGATAATAAGAAACAAAGTGCACATAATGTGAATTAAAGAATCCTAGTACACGTCAATATTCTGTAAATACACAGAAATATGAATCATGCCATCTGCACTGGCAGTTCTCAAAAAGGGAGGAGCATCAATAGCTATGCAACAGAAGTAACTTCTCTCTCACTCAATTTTAGAAGAATCTTCACATAGGAATCCTTAAACAGAGAAAGTTAAAAGGAGAAGGGGTGTAACCAACAAAACTTGCATTATGACTTAAGCAAATTTTGTTAATGCCAGATGCAAGTATGCTTGCATCTGACATTGACACTCATGTAAATTAGGGTTTGTGTTGTTAAGTTACAACTTGCACTCCATCCACACAGCTTTCTGAGGATGCCTATAAATCCTGTATGTGAATCTGAGGATGCCTATAAATGTTCCCTATTGAACAGAGTGCATACTTACAGAATTTCAGAAACTGTTGTTCTGAATATATGGTAAGGAAGTGTTTCAGCTGTCTAACCTTTTAAGGGACAAGACGCAGAGAGCATCCACACGACTGAGGTCTATCTTCCCAGAAGTCCAACTATAACAATACAGCTCTCTAGGCATTGTTTACATGTACCATTTCACAAATTCCATCCACTCCATCTTCCATTCTGTGTGAAAATTTGCTACATTCCTTATTTTTCCCCCTCTTCTGGCCTTCCCCAATGCATATTTCAATACAGCAGCAAAATGACGATTCAAAAAACCCATCTATTTATTAAAAGTACAGGTACTTTCTGTTCTGTCATCAATGTCAATGTGCATCTGAAAAGGACCATCTCAGGAAAGACGTGCAGTACCAGAACCAAATGTCCAACAGAACAGCGCCTACAACTGTACAGATCCGCTGCTGTGTTGAATGAATGTCTGTCTGTCTGCCTGTCTGTCTAATTTATGTAGCCACCCGTCTCATCAAACAAGTGGCTCTAGAAACGCAGGGACGGCCAACACCCTCAACAGAAACAGCCCAACCGCAGTTAACTCTGCCAGGCTCCGGAGCGACATCCAGAGCCCGCATCCTCGACAGACGAAAAAAGTCTGTCCGTTCCCGTCTCCCTCTCCCCGTTTTCCCCTATCCAAGATGGAGTCCCGCAACTTCTCCCGCCCGCCCGCCTCTCTCATTCTAGCCCCAGCTTATGGACGGTCCCACGGGAAGCCTTAACGTCGCCCGCCCTCCATCCGCAACTCCACGCCTCTCCTTCGACACCAGTCTAGCCTTCCCGTCCCCGAGAGACCCTCACTGCTCCCAGGCTTCTCGGCCACGAAGAGCCCGGGGTGGTGGGTAGTGAAAGGGGCCTAACGGAAAAGGGCCAGAAAGCAGGGTAGTCGTAGCAAGAGCAGCGCTGCCTCCGCTCCCTGGCAAGAGAGGGAGCGGCCAGCCCCCAGAGGCCTGAGGGAAGTCAAGCAGGCAGCTGGGTGTCAAAGCGCCCACACTCGGGTGCTGGGCCGGTTGCAGGAAGTGCCGCGGCGCCCCAGGCAAGCCAACCCAGGCGCTGCAATAGAGAGACCTGCGCGACGCCACCACCGCCGCTCCCCCCCCCCTGACCCTCTGTAAAATCCTCCTCAGCATCGCGGCAGAGGTCACGGTCCCTCCAGGGAGCGACGGTCCCAAGCCTCACCGCGGCCTCCCCAGAGCCATCTCCAAAATCACGGGCTGCCCCCGCCCTCCCGCTCGCTCCGGCCCGACTCGTTCCGCCGCTCCTTGACAAGCAGGGAAAGGAGGCGCCGCCAGGAGTAGGGCGGGGAGACAGGGAAACGAAAGAAGGGGCGGGCGAAGCCGCGAAAGGGAGGCGCGCCGCCCGGCCTCCTTTCCTCCGCTTTGGGCCGGCGGAGGTGGGGCTTCGCGCTGTCTGGCGGAGAGGCGGAGCTGTCGTCGGGCCGCGTTTGAGTCTGGTGCGAGGAACGAGGCGGGAGGGCGGGTGATGGTGGCTCTCAGCCCGTGCTGAGGGAGAGAAATCGCCCTCGTCTTCCTCCCTATCTCCCCTTCCGGAAGGCAAGGCGGCGCCGCCTCATCCCAGCTTCTCGTCGCGTGTCAGTTGCAGCGTTTCCCCAAGTGACTTTGGCCACGTGTCAGATGCATCTTCCCAGACATGACTGCTGCCCCATCCACACAGACTGTACTTGACGTTTAGCTCTTATGGGCCCTTCGAGAACGGATTCTAAAAATACGGTGCTCTAAAGGAAGCCATTCAGCTGTCCTCGTGATTTTCCAAGCTCGCACACTGATAGAGGTGCTGAAATAACCCTGTCGAAGGGTGAACATTTTTTTCACCACCTCCCACCATCCCAGAAAGAGAGTCTCATTCTTAAACTCCAGAATACAAGGCATCACATGTAACATTGTCTCAGAGAACTACGTATTATTTTAACGTTTAGAAGCTTTTAAGAATTCCAACGGAGCAATTTACAGTATGCTACTGTTAACTGTGAATTCACATAGTGCAAATATAGTCATTCACTCTAACAGGATATACTCCCCCAGGATATACAATCAAAGAATTGTATATATGGAAAATAGTAAAATAACTGTACTTGATTAGCCCGATTTACAAAAATACAATAAAGAATCCATTCAAGTGAAAATAAATAATCTTACTAAGTAATGTTCAGCTCTATTCTTCTCTTATTCTAATTGGCCTAAATGTCAGCACATCAAATATAAGGATTAGCTTTTATTGTCTAAGTATGGATGCTTCAGATGGGGAAGAAAAAAAGAATGTAATTAACATTTTACTAACAAAAAAAATGTTCATTGGATTCATTGCTGTTTCTCTTTTGATTGGATCAAACTGTAGATATGAGGACTATCATATCTATTTTCCTGTAGTTTCAGTTCTTCTTCTGACAGAACAATTAATCCTATTAAACCATAACAAAAGCTTGTATGATTCAGCCTTTTTTTCCAAAGAAAATGAACTTTACTATTAGACTGTAAACAATACAGAGATAAAGTCTCTCTTTGTACCTCCCCAGCAAGCTGCATTGATGTCTGTCTGTCTATTTTGTATTCTGACCCCAGCAAGCTGCCTTGATGTCTGTCTGTCTATTTTGTATCCTGACTCCTCAGTACATTACTTCTACTGGCACTACTAATTGGTGGGATGCATACAACAGCATATTGGAATATTACTGAGCTTTGTTTGTACTATTTTCATCCCTTGAAAGATAGATAGATGATGGCAGTGAGAACTATTATGCTTCTATATGGCTTAATATTTTGAGAATCAAAGCGACAAAACCAATATATTTTTACCCAGAGGACTTGTGGTAGAGAAATTGGCTCATTTTCATTCTTTGGATTCAGCCCTGCCATTACCATTATAAATAATTTGTCTATTCAGTTCAGTAGAGTGGCTATGAGACCTGCTTAATGTGCTCATGAAGACTGCAATTGTAACTAGCAATTGGAAGAATCTTTGTTCACAATGGTGTCTGGGTGGGGCACCGTAGGAGACAGACTGATGTCCAGAGCAGACTGGCACTACACCCCATCCACAAAGTGATAGAATTTGCAGCACTATATTGCAATGCTGCTTTCATCATTCTGATCAAAGCAGTGTGTTTCTATGGATGTTGCTGTTTATTCACTGAAAGAGGAGAAACATAATAAGAATATATTCAAAAACTATACAACATTAGTTTGTTGCTTATATCTAGGAAAGAGTTTGGCACTGTTCAAACTGAAACACTGTTAGAAGTGATAATGAGCAACTTTTAAGGTCTATGATGCAACTTTATTCTGGGCAAGAAGTCAAGAGATCATTGAGAAATACATGAATATGGTTTAATAATGCATTTGGAAACTTAAAGAAATCATGAATGAATTGTCTGAAATTATATAAAGATTTCCATTAGAGACAAAGAACTGAATGCTACAAAAGTGATACATTATTAAAGTAAGCATATCTGAGAATGCATGGAATGCATAGCAAAAGATTCAAGAGCAGGGAATAAGATAAGGATACATGATGTCCTCTTGGTTTCTTATATATTGATAATAAATTGTTGTCTGCATGATTTATTTATTTAACTGTATCCCATATTTACTATTTTTGCAAATATCCAACATACCTTTTTCATTCTATTTTCTTCACAACAACTCTGTGAAGTGGCTTGGGCTGATGGAGAGTCACTGGCCCAAAGTCACCTAGATGGCTTTCATGCCAAAGGCAACTCACAGCAACTCACACCAGGTTTCTAGCCTGGTGCCTTAAGTACCATGGCTAAACTACTTTCTCCTAAAAACATTGACTAGCATTGCAATGAAACTTTGTGCTTTCTTTAGAGTAAAACAAACTGAAGATGGTGGACCTGACATGGTGGCTTTTATTCTGTAAATAAGAAATCTCTTTGTGAAAATTAACATTGTTTTTTTCTTGGTTGGTTCAATTTCCTCCCACTAATTTGGGAAGAGGTAACCATCCCACAATTTCCCAAGCTAATATTACCCTAGCTTGACTATTTCCTCTTTTTTAAACTTAGCAATATAGTCATCATTATCTCACCATCATTTGGTAGTTGTCTATATAATTAGACATTAAAATTGTCTATTCAGCATCTGAAACTTCTGTCTGAATATTACAAACCCACAAATTCTTTTTTTATATATAGTTTAATCATCTTAGGCTTTAATTTTCTGTATGTGTTTTATTTAATGTTTTTTTTCAGGGATGTATTTAATCAAAATCTTCTACAGAGGCCAAATAAAGGTTATCATATGTTTTTCTCACTCTCTTGTTTTCTTAAAATTTTCAAAAGTTTTTAATAGCTTGATAACCATTATATCTTGGGCCATTTAGTGCATTGCTCTTTCCAAGGATTCAAATCTAGAAATAATAAGAAATATTTATGGGAATACCATAATAGTTCAGCATCTGGATGCCCCAAATGGGGGATCAATAATTGCAATGGCAGACAGTGTTTTAACCAAATCCAATATGAATGATAAAAATATGTTCCTTCTTTTGTGCAAGTTTGTTGTCTGATTTCTCCTTTTATTTACCACTCTATAGTGCCTATCGCAAAATATTCTACTGTTACATCAGTCTTCTCATACACACATACTTACATACATACAGAGAACAGAAATGGCATTGAAACTAGAAAGCAAGAAGGGAAGCACCTCATTTTTTATAATGCTATAATGTGTGTGTGTGTTGTGTGTATCTCTTTGTGAGTTTAGGATTATGTATAAAAATTCTATGTCATTTGGCAGTACCTGCTTCAAGGGAAGTTGCCTGGATAGCTCCTGCTAGAAAAGGCAAAACTATCTCCTCAAAGAAGGATACAATGGTTTGTGTTTGCACCAACTTTGCATTGCAGTGTTATATTGGAAATCCATCCTGAACATCCCGTGCTGACAATTTGGCAGCAATTCCTGTGGTTGACAAACATGGCAGATTTCTGGCTTCGCTTTGAAGACATCCAGTACCCCTGTATTTAATAATAGACACAATGCCCTTATCCACAAACCACTACATCGACCAACACCTGCATCAGTCAAGTTCTCACATGCTCATTCAGTATGTTTGCCTTCACAACTATATAATCTATTCCATGATCTCATCTCAACCATTCTATCACTGAGTATAGATTATTGTCTATCAGGTCTTTATTCTACATTTCTTGTCATTCTCTTTTTTTCCTCTTGCCATTGGGTTGAATTTTAAAAATAATTCCCTTTTCACCAGTTTCCATTTTTTCTTAAAGTCTGATAATATACAACTAAGAGCAATTTTCCCTACGTATGAGTCTGTAGGGGAAACTTCAAAATCCATGTCTAAGTGATAATTTTATTAAAATTCAACTCAGCTCCTGATCCTGACATATCCATTCTTGTGTTTTGTAATTGTCTTTCTTCATGATATATATTTTAACATCAAAATCTAGCAGATATTCCTGGGATTTTCCTAATGGTCTCCCATCCATGTTCTGCTCAGAACTGAACCTATTCAGCTTCTCAAAATCAACCAAAGTTGGCTAGAGCTACCACCAAACCTTTATTACAATCAAGCAAACAACCACAAAAATGTTAAAAAAAACTTTTGAGTTCGCCTAGATTTTGTAAAAGATAGAAAGAAAAACAATGTTTCTATTAGTTCTGCTATGTTAAACCATCTCTATAAGTTTTCTTTGTTTCAAAGACATTTTATATTTGTAAATCATAACAATAATTTTGCTTATGCTATTGGACAATTGAATGAAATGGTAAGAAAATATTATCATTGGCTTCAGAAAAGAGATTTTTGAAATTCCTAGAAACATCAGTAAAGTTGCCAGTTACTCAGATTTATTTATTTATTTATTTATTTATTTATTTATTTATTTATTTATTTATTTATTTATTTATTTATTTATTT
>JANHFP010003536.1:22614-39076 GCA_032468135.1 Calamaria suluensis
AGGATTAGTCGGGGGGGGGGATGCACAGCCCTCCAGGCTGGAGAGTGGGGCAAGAGAATCCTCCGAAATTAGCTTGGGCAGAATGCCGTGAGTGAGTGACATGCATGACGTCAACTTGGCCACGCCCACCAAGCCACACAAACACCACGCCCCCAGAACCGGTGGCAACAATTTTTAGATTTCACCTCTGGGTTTAACAGGCAGTTTGTGTGAACAGGCTGAAATCCCAACAGTGATCTATAGTGTCAGTGTCTGTGTTGCTGGAACAATGACGTTCTATCACTTTTCACTTCACTTTAGCAAGGCAGTCCTCTGCATGGATCACCTTACTCTGAAGAACTTTAAATAAACGAACAAATAAATAAATGGACAAACGAACAAAACCTTGTACATTGGGCATGTTTGACACAGATACCTAGCATTCACAACAGTGACGGGTTTCAAAAAAGTTTACTTCCGGTTCTGTGGGTGTGACTTGGTGGGTGTGGCAAGGGAAGGATACTGCAAAATCCCCATTTCTTCCCGATCAGCTGGGATTCGGGAGGCAGAGAATAGATGGGGGCGGAGCCAGTCAGAATTTTTATCTCAGGTTCTCCGAGCAACTCAAAATTTCCAGTACCAGTTCTCCAGAACTGGTCAGAACCTGCTGAAACCCACCTCTGATTCTCACTTTAAAGCACTCAGCCTCCAGTTTTAATAGTTGCATATCAAGTAGAAACTCAAAAGGTAAGTTGGGGTTTTTTTTTGCTTAGAAATACAGCCATGAAGAAAACTGCCTACTTTTGAGGAAATAGTCAATGCATAGCTGACTACCATTGCATACCAAGGCATTGATATCCTCCAAGAGAAAAAAAATAGAGCAGCTGCCATTGTCATGTCAGAAATAAACTTGGCAGCAACAAAAAAAAAAAGCACAAGTGGCAGATGAAGCTTTCCCAACAAATTATTTGCTTGACTCATAGCTGGAAAAAAATATTCAGATCTGTTATGCAGGAAAGGTAGGAGAGGAGGGAATTTCTGTTTCAGCTACTAAATTACGTTTTGTGTGCATTCTCCTCCTGACTCCACAACTGTCTCCATCTGCTTGTGCAGAAGCAATTAGATACCCAGTAGATAAAGGCAGGTACCCTTCCAGGATTTGTGAGCTATTGTAATGTTACGTGGCGTATAAAAGGTAGATAACAGGCGTATAAAAGGTATCTCGACCCACAGAAGGAGGGAAGGAAATTTCAGAAGGGACCCTTCCTAGTTTTCTAAAGAGTAACAGGAATGTAAAACCTTAGATCCTGCTTATTTAAAGGGAAAAAAGTATTTAAAGAAGTGCTAGAAGTGCTAGCACTAGAACAGCTGAGGATGAATTAAACACGTCTCTCTTGGGCTGGCAAATGAAATAATTGAAAAACTGGCAGGGAAGAAATACTTTATGATGGAAGGTATTTTTATCTTCATTCTGAGTAACTTTACTCTTCAGAAGAATTAAGCAGGGATGCTCATTGTTACGGCATGCTTGGCATCTTATGTCGTGCTTAAATGTTAATGTCCTCCTTGTACAATATGTTATTAATAATGTATGGATGTGCCATAGGTTGCCATAATTTTAAAAGGTGATATGAAGAAAATGTCCAAAACCAGAAAATATGTATTGACATAATGTCTTTTTTTCTTCTTTTTTTTTAGCACCTAAGTGAGTCAAACTTTCTCTTAGAACTTTTCTGGCAATTTTCTTTAGACGCTGATGTCAAACCAAGGAAATGTTAGAATGGAGGGGAAGAAGTGGACATGAAAGACAGATTAATTTTCTCTTTCCTCCGTTTGATCCTTAAAGATGTGAGGCCCAATCTTGCCAGCTGCCAGCTGCTATTAACGGAGTATTTGAACTGTAACCCAGCATGAGTGTAACATGCAGCAATGATTGGACTGACATGGAAAATATCTCCACCAAGACTCTGGATTGCAGGTTACCCTAACCCAGGACTGGAGAGTCCTGCTCTAGATCAGCGCTGTCAGACTTGTGGCCTGTGGGCCGGATGTGTCGCACACTGGCCACGCCCACCCCTGGTTTAGCGAAGGGGGAAAAAGTCATGTTAGGTCACAGGATGACAATGTGAGAACGTGAGTTTGACACCCCTGCTCTAGGTGTTCCAAAAATCTATTTTCTCGACCAAACCTTGAGTTTCTTTCAAACCTGTTGATTTAATATTTTTATCATGAATGGAGGCTCCCCTCTGAACTTCCAAGAGACTAAATAATTTCCCTTTCCTTCTTCTAATTGCATCGACTTATCTCAAAAAGCAACACAACGTGAACCTCGCAACTTAGCAAATCTCTTACTCGGTGCTGGGAGGCTGCTTGATAAGGCACAGTAGGAGCTCCTCGCTCTCTCTCCTTTTAGCATTAACATTTGCTGTGTGATTAACATGATTCCTAAATTATAACTGCTCACACTCATTGTGTGACAATGATTGATTGCTTCTCAAGTGCCCGATTTATTAAGCAAACCTAGTGGGAAGGAAGCATAATAAAGCTATCCTTTCCAATTACTAGAATAGTATAAATGATGAAATCCCTCACATATTAGAGTCCCCTTGGAGGGATACAAAGAAAAAATGACACTTAGCTTACCCTGTTAGATCCCCTCTTTGTATTCCTTTATAAAGAAAACCCAAAATGATTCAGATTAATCCATTGGTGAAATCCAATTTTTTTTATTACCATTTTTGTAGGTGTGGCTTGGTGGGCATGTCAGGGGAAGGATACTGCAAAATCTCCATTCCCTCCCCATTCCTGGGGGAAGGATATTGCAAAATCTCTATTCTCTCTCCACTCCTGGGGGAAAGGATACTGCAAAATCTCCATTCCCACTCCACTCTGGGGCTGGCCAGAGGTGGTATTTGCCGGTTCTCTCAACTGCTCAAAATTTCCACTACCGGTTCTCCAGAACATGTCAGAACCTGCTGGTTTTGAATGCAGGTCAATTAAACATGACCCAGCACAGTGCAGCAATAGCACCCAAAGTAGCTAATACAAACCTTGGTTGTGTAAAAAGAACAGCGTAGAATCAAAATTGTGTGACGTATTCATACTGCTTTATAAATCCTTAATAAGACCACATCTGGAATACTGCAACCAGTTTTGGTCACCACATTACTGTAAGGACTTAGTAATAAGCATATATAATAAACCAGAATAGAAATGCATATACATGATTCAATTTTGCTTAGGGTTGATCTACAAGGCTTCCTGAGAACAAGACTTCTTTTGTTTGTCTAGAGCAGCTAGGAAGAGGGGCCCCAGAAGAAACATTTCCCAGGCAAGACAAGAGAGGCTGTGTCTACTGTCTCCTTGTACCAAAACACCCACACACACCCCTCCCCTGTCTGGGCTGCTCCAAGAGACTGGAAGAAATCCGAGGAGACAAAGAAACAGATAATGTATTCTTTTAAGACACCTGTAGTTGGATGGAACCCCAACAACGTGTTCACTGGGAGATTAATATTTCTGAAAATATAAAAGGACACAATATTTCTCCACCCTTGTGTTGGTTGTGTCTTTACTTGCATTGTAACTGCATGTTATCGATATAACCATACCCAGGTTTCTTTTCGGCCTAAAATAAACTCTTGATTGTTTTGCAAGCCTCATCTTGAGATCCTTTTTGGTATTTTGGTAACTCAAGAATATCTGGGACCTTTATAGAAGGAAGGAAGGGGAATAGCAATAGCAATAGACTTATATAACACTTCATAGTGCTTTTACAGCCTTCTCTAAGTGGTTTACAGGGCCAGCCTATGGCCCCCAAACAATCTGGGTCCACTTCAGAAGGATGGAAGGTGGAGTCTTGATCCTGGTGAGATTCGATCTGCCAAATTGCTGGCAGCCAGCAGTCATCAAAAGTCTGACTAACCCACATCTTCTCCAGCATTCCTATAACATAGTCCCAGTCCTCTTTAAAAACAAAACAAAACACCTTTGCTCACTTATTATTTGCATAGTAGATTTATGTTACCATTTTAGCGCATTTGGGGAGGTGGGGGGGGGGAAGAGAAACGAGATTTAGCCTCATGGTCTCATTACGTACCCTAAACCTTGCAGCATGCCTGCATCCTTTCCTTTCGAAATGAATTCCACTTGATATGAATTTAAAGGGAGACTAAGCAGTCGCCTCCATTCCTCAGAGAGATCCAATTCTGAAGCTGCTTATTTCTCCCATTTTCATCCCCAACCAGCGAGCAGCGGTGAATTTGCGGGCAGGAAACCTCTCCCAATCTCATATCTCTTAACATTTTGGCAGCCTGCATTTGTTACAGGGTGCAGGGGAGGGGGGAAAAAAAGTACCCATTGATTTTCCTTTGATGTCACGGAAGCCAGGCGCTCTCGTGGTTTAATAGCCTTATTTATTATTGGCCCGCTGCTATTCTGTCTGCCATTCTTACTGCACACATTACTTCAATGCTAATAAATATCCGGGGTGCCCCTAAAACTGACATCTTTAGCCTTTAAATAAGTCCCATTTGCAGGTTTAGCTCCCAGCATGCAGGATGAAGGATGAGGCCCGTAGACCAGCGTTATGGGTCTCCACCATCTCCTCCTCGCCATTTTCCTCCTCCAAGGAGGTATGAATTCCCTCTCCCCATGTTATTGGGACATGGTGGCTCAGCGGGTAAGACAGCTGAGCTTGTAGATCGGAAGGTCAGCATTTCAGGGGTTCGAATCCCTAGTGCCATGTAATGGGGTGAGCTCCCGTGACTTGTCCCAGCTTCTGCCAACCTAACAGTTTAGAAAGCATGTAAAAAATGCAAGTAGAAAAAATAGGGACGCCCTTTGGTGGGAAGGTGACAGCGTTCCGTGTGCCTTTGGCGTTGAGTCAAGCCGGCCACATGACCACGGAGATGTCTTTGGACAGCGCTGGCTCTTCGGCTTTGAAACGGAGATGAGCACCACCCCCTAGAGTCGGAAACAACTAGCATGTATGTGCGAGGGAAAGCTTTACCTTTTAATTGCACAATACTTATAAAAAGTGGGCAAATATGTATCAGTCATAGTGATAGTGCAGTTAATACCACTATATATCAGAAATAGGATTAAACTAGGGAATGAATAAGTAATTAAAAAAATGTCCTAATTTACAAAACTGTGTTGGCTTTTTTGGTAGTTGCAGCACACTGCAGGCTCATATTTAAGTGATTGTCCACTAGGATTCCAAGATTTACTGGTTTCATTTTTCATCTCAGCTGAGGGTGATTGTAAGTGATGTACAATATCCAAATCTGATAAAAAAAATAATAGTAACATATAATAACACAAAATGCTGGTTGGGGAAAAAGCATTCCATCACCGGTGACTCCTCCCTGATCCATCCTTAAGTCATTGCAGCTAGATTTTTTTTCATGTTTCTATAATGATGCCCTAGGAGAGCTACACTTTATTGGGGGTCTGGTGGCCCCGAAAGATGAAAGCCTAAAAAACACCCCTTCCTGTCGTATCAGTCCTTGATTGTATTTTGAAACAAGCCTTACAAGAACAGCAAGACTCTAACTTCATTTTAAGATGATTGGCACAAATCTGAAAATTACTATAATAATAGTTGTTATCTCAAAAGTGCTTTTTTCAAAAGGCAGCTAGTCTGTGTTTTTTTTCTACCTTGAGGAAGAAGAGTTGTAATGGTGGAGGGTGGGGGAGTGATGGAGATAGGTACCAACAGTTGAGAGTGGATGGTGGGCTGGTGGAAGGACTGTATTGCAGTTATCTGGCCTATTGGCACTCTCTATGAGAGCTCTTGTGTCCCACTTGCAGGGTTTATCTTTGCCCGCAGGGTGCAGTTGGTTGTGGAATCTTCTTGGCACTGTTGCAAGAGCTGTATTGTAGACTGGAGATAGGTGATGTCTTATCCCCCTCCCTCTGTTGAGAGAGGGCTGCTCAATGTTAACATAAATGGTGTCTTTTACTCTTTCAAACCAAAATGTGGACTTTGCTGTCTTCAAATGCAGATGGACAGCTGAATCTTGTCCTGATGGCTTTGATCTCCTATGTGCCCTGGTCTTGTGAAGTGGTTGTTTCAGTTCACCAGTGTGCAGATCTGCACATGTCTCACTGCATTGTACTGCACGTATCATGTTGCTCAGTTTTTGTCTGTATGCTTATGTCTTAAGTGTATTCTTGGATTTAAAGTGTACATGTTGTGTTGGTTGAATATTCTCCTGAGCTTTTCAAATATTCCTGCAATGTTTGGAATGACAGTGTTGCTTTTTATTTGTTGTCTGTAATGGAGGAGCTCCTGCTGAATCTTTTTCTGGATTTGATGAAGGCCCAGCTAGGATAACCACAAGTCCTGAGGGATTCCTTGACATGTTTTAATTACTCCTCCCCCTTCTTTATTAGTAGGCAAACTTTCAGTCCAGTGGTGTAGAGTTCTGATCCCTCCAATTTTGTGTCTCTGTGAGTGTTGAGAATCAAAATGTAAATACTGATTTGTGCATGAGAGTTTTCTGTAAACTTCAGTGTTAAGGCTGAATTTTGTACTGATGTACTGAAATGTACTCTTCTTTAATGTGCGCTGCACAGTCTAGAGTAGAAAAGCCAGACTATTTTCTTTAACATCTTTCTGTGTGAACTTGCCAGTTGATAAAGGAAGATGCACGGTTATCCTATATACAGATGACTGCAATGCCAAGATGGCCATTTTTCTGAAAGACAGTGCTACGTATGCTCCTGCATTTTAGAAATGTAATTTGGGCAGACTACAGAGCGGTATTTCTCAACCCCAGTGGTTTGAAAATGTATGAAGTTTAACTGCTAGAATTCCTAGCCCACAGGAACTGAAATCAGTAGTGAAATGTAAAATTTGTTGCTACCGGTTCTGTGACCGTGGCTTGGTGGTGGGAGAGTCATGTGACTGGGTGGGCATGGCCAATTTTTTTTAACTTTTTAAAAACAGTTTTACTACCTATTCACAGGAACTGGTAGTAAAAAAAATGCTTTTAAAAAGTAAAAAGCCCTCCCACAATCTCTTTGCTCATCTGAGCCTTTTTTTTAAACCATTTGAAAGCAATTTTTATCTACCTAAGTATTTGCAGGGATAAGTAATAAAAAGTGCTTTTAAAAGATAAAAAAGACTGATGGTCAGGGAGCTCAGCTTTGATCATCAGAGTCCTTTTTTTTACCCTGCAAAGGCATTTTTTACTACCTAAGTATTCGCAGGAACTGGTAGTAAAAAGGCTTTTAAAAGGTAAAAAAAAGACCTTCTGATGATCACAGCTGAGCCCCACAATGGTTGGAGGCTTTTTTTAAACTTTTAAAAGCACTTTTTTTACTACCTATTCCCCAAACCACCCACCTCAATCACTGCCAGATCGGCTGAACTGATTCACCCCTTGTTGAAATCCACACATTTTCAAACTGCCAAGGTTGAAAAATATTACTGAGGCTATGCAGAAATTTGAGTGTCTATGGTCTATGCTCAGAAGTTAAGCATTTCAGTTGAAGTGAATAGATATTATAGCCAGTGCCTTCTTCTGCAGTACATGATTCTAGAATTTTAGAATGAGAAAATCATTCAGACTCTCTCAGATTAAGCCTTACACCATGTGATGATATGGATACATTCACAGATTTTATTTGCAACAGTATAACAGTTGTTTGTCATTTACATCTTCTAGAAGGAACATGAATGCATGATTGTATTTTAGTGTGCACTTACTTTAAAATATACTAAAACTAGGTCTGTGGGATTTAACATAAAAAATAACATTTACTAAGATGGAAATACCAATTCATTAAAATAACAGGTAAAACTTTTAGATTGCAAAATATATTCTTACAAAGTAAATATTTGCATCAGCAGAAAACACCAGTACTATATGATAATAAAACAGTAAAAGGCATTGCTGTCTGTATTCTCCCACCCACTGGAACAATATTGTAAATACTTAGCTCAGAATTAAGCTCATCCTTTTAAGGAACTTTTCAGTAAATATTCTAGGGATTGCAGCTTTAATTCTTTTAACATAATGTTTTTCAAACTTACCAACTTTAAAATGTGTGGATTTTAGCCCCAGAATTCCATAGCATGCTGACTAAGGAATTCTAGGAGTTGAAGTCCACACATCTTAAAGGCAACAAAGTTGAGAAACACTGTGTCAACAGTAGCAAAATAAGTCCTCAAAGATATATTTTAATTATTATGGACTAGTGTCATACTACTTTATTATCTATTATTCAGAATGTACCGTATAGGTATTAACATGCATGTTAGTAGGTCAGTCAAAGTTATTTTTAGAATGCTTTTCAACAGCACTGAATGGAATGCTTTTTAAACTTATTAAATGGAATAACATTTTATTGGGAATGAATGGAATGCTTATTACATGGAATAAAGTATTTTTATTGGGATAGAATCCTTAAATTATTAACCTTTCTTTGAACATTCAGAATTTGAGTAGGGGAAGTGATATTCTGATACATAAAACAAGTTTCTGTTCCTTATTTACTTTTTTTATTTCTTATTTACTTTGCCACAAGTTACATCATGTGTTAGCTTATTCATGATTATTCATGAATTCAGTGCATGAGTAAAATTTAGTGTATGGTTGCTTATTGATTTTATTGCCTATTTCAGGAATGAAACCCTTGATGTCATGATTTTAATTTTCAGTCCATGATTTCATGATCAGGTTAAGAGTTATTAATTCTAAAATGATTGATGATTCAAAATATTGATATACCTATCTTTATATTCTACTTGTATTTTTTTTTCCAAAGGTTACACAATATTGAAAAGCCAGTGTGTTAAATTGCTTTAAATAAAAGACTAACACTCAGGAGATTCAATTCAAGACTGCCCTTAACCATGAACAGTTGCTATCTCTCAGTGAGTTCAATCATTTTAATTTAATTATATATTCAGACTCAGATCACAGTCTCATGGAAGTGAAGCAGTTTCAAAGTGCTGTTCTGCCCTTTTTTTGGTTATTTTTTTTAAAAAAATCAGACAGATTTACTTTCACAAGCATATGGAATGGTGTGTTCTAATATCCTTGTTTATATTTCATAAATACTGAGAACATGTCTTTAAATTTTCAGCAAGTTGTGGCAGCAATAAACGCAGGAGTCAATCCTAAAGGAAATATGCCAAATCAAGTCAGTCACTGGGATTTGGGAAGTTCCTTCTTCTTTGCGGGGACTGTTATTACCACCATAGGTAGGACACAATTTATTCTTCTATTTGAACATTGATGACCCAAATTAAATTTAGATAAAGTATATGTTTATATTTTCTTATTTGGGAACTTTGTCTCTTTTTTATTTTTTTATTTAAAAAAAAAAAAAATGGAACGCTTCACGAATTTGGGTGCCATCCTTGCACAGACTTTGTCTCTTTTAATTGTCCTGTTTTCAGTAAGGAAATGTTGGTTAGATGTGTTTATTACATATTTACAAATTAAGTATAAATAATAATCTGTCTGGAACTCTCACTGTATTTCTGACATCACTACAATAGAGAGGGTACAGAGATATTTTACTAGAAGAGTACTCAAATCCTCTGCTCAAAATAAAAATCCCTATTCCACCAGCCTTGAAATATTCAATCTGGACAGCTTTGAACTATGCCGTCTACATTCTGATCTGTGCTTAGTTCATAAGATCATTTACCAAAATGTCTTACGTGTAAAATGAGTATTTTAATTTCAACTACAATACCATAAAGGCTACCAATAGATTCAAATTCAATGTAAATCGCTCTGATTTAGACTGTAGAAAGTATGACTTTTGTAATAGAGTTATAAATGTCTGGAACACCCTACCTGATCCTGTTGTTAGTCTTGCTAATTCCCGTGCTTTTTCCCTTAAACTATCTACTGTGGACCTTTCACGTTTTTTAATAAATCCTTAAAGGGAGCGTGCATAAGTGCACCTGCATGCCTACCATCCCTGTCCTACTGTCCCCATCCATTATTGATCATCTCATGTGTTTATGGCTAAGTTTTGCCTATTTGTATATTTAATTGTGGCAAATTTTGTGCCAATGTCTATGTTTATACTGTTACTTGTTTCTTTGTTGACAAATTAAATAAATAAATAAATAATGAAAAACTTCAAGGTCAAGTGTTTAAATTATTTTTAATTTAGATTTTTCTTAGTGGAACCCTTGGCTTCTAGTTTGATTTGATTTGCTTAGGAATGACTGCCTTGATTTCATATATTTGAATTGAGGTCTTTGTAAAGTTAACCTAGTTGGAAAATTTATTTAAATATACAGAAAGATGTAAATATAATGAACCTCAATATAAATATAAATTGCCTGATATTTTATTAGGTATTGGTTGATCGCATAGTTTATGAACAGCATTCTTTCTACTAGATGCTATGCATATTTTTAATGCAAGCACTATATGGATAGTCGCACCATACAAAACTGAATTCTATAAATGCATTACATTGCTTAAATATCTTACTGACATAAATGTGTTATCATCATTTACTTTTTTCTCATATATAAACTTAATGAGAGACAGGTGATATGGGGGGGCAAGTGATGATACATCCCATCCCATGTTTGTCACTGTGAGAGTGTATAACACACTTTGTCTTCAGTCATCACATTTTGCCTTCCAGAGGTCTTTGAATTGAGCAGCAAAATAAGAGCTGCAATTAAGACAAGAGCTGTAAAATAAGAGCTGTGTTATATATATAGAGAGATTAGTATCTATGTGAGAAACTATCATACTGTAGAAGAACACAGAATAGTGCATAAAAAGAGGTATTCTGATAACTCTTTGAAAATGTGCATATAATTTTATCATATTATCTTGTTGCAAAGGGAGAATTCAGCATGTTTTAATTGTTTTGTAATGAGTCTGTAAGACAGCCTTTCATAGCCTGTGAACTTCAGATAGCTTGTATTACGACTGCTTTTATTACAACTGACAAAACTGAAAGTTGAGAAAAGTTGCCATAGACAATTTAAACTTGTCTTGATTGAGAAGTTCATAAACTTAAGCATGCCCTTCATTATTTTCAATAACCCTAATCTTCCTTTCTTAAGAAAATGAGTCTCAATATCTTTAATAAACAACCATTTTTAAACAGCCCACCAAAAAAGGAAAGAAATGTATGTAAACCAACTATTGAAAAGAAGAACTGGAATTTTTTTTTATTATAAATGGCATTGATTCTTTTCCTATATGCTAATTCATTTCTGAACTAGAATAAATATTTCCTTAACGAAAGTAGATGCATCAAAATAATTTTTAAAACAACCATCAAATACACAAAATACACTTCTTTGAAATATTAAAACAAAGTGTTCAATTTGTCAGAGAATTTTAAAACTGCATATTGATGATGTTTTAGAGTGCTACCATCAATGATTGGCATTTACTATTGGCATTTGGCTTTCACTGTGTAGTTCTATGAATTCAGTCATTCTACTGTTTTCTGTAGAATTATCTTTTAAGGCTATATTTTCCTCAGCCTAAAATATATTCTGTATTATTACATTTATGTATAGCCCATCTCACCGCAAGGCAACTTTGGGCAGATTACAACACTAAAAGAAACACAATCATAGCCATGGGACTACAAAATTATGATTTCAAGACTACAAAATTATGATTTCAAGAATACAAAATTATGATGTCAAGACTACAAAATTATGATTAAAAATGGGATGGAAGCAAGATGTGCAGGGGGTGAGGCAGGATCTATTAGTCCATCAACCATCTCCTCCAACATGGTACTCCCCCCCCCTTGACTCACCCAAGGTCAACTGTCAGAGGCTCTTGTAGGTGGTCAGAAGGGTGGGAATCTCAGTAGGAAAGATGTTCCAAAAGGGCGGGGTCACAGCAGTTTATAGAATACTGCCTCCTTACGTTTTTTTTTAACTGAATTGCAATTGCTGTCATCAGACATGACTACTTAAGGTCTTTGTATTTTTAATACTCTGCACCAGTGTTTCTCAGCTTTAGCAATTTTATGATCTGTGGACTTGAACTCTGAGAATTTCCCAGCCAGGTGTCGAAGTTTACACACCTTAAAGTTGTCAAGATTGAGAATCACAGCTTTATACATGGACACCTTAAGTCAAAAATGCAGATCAGACTAACTAACATGATAGAGATGGAAAATCTTCCTTTTGGAAACCAGCCATTGTGATTATTTACACTACAATACATTGTTTTATTTTGACATGATTTGTCCTATTTATTCTCTAATAAATATTTTCTGTGAACAAAAGTAACATGTAAGAAGTATTTTCCGATTGCTGTTCCATGCACCTGCAGCTATAGAAATTGCTTTATTAAAAAAGATCATAAATGTATATGTATATGCAGGGTAATGGGGAGAAGTCATATTGAATTCCAAGCTATAAGGCAGCAGAATGTCAGATAAAATGTCATGAGAAATATTTTTATTTTACTTAAACAATATTGACAGTCATTTAAAAATAACTGTTTTATTATATTCTCATTCATGGCATTCTCTATATATAATTTACTCATCTCACAATACCTTGAAGTTCTGCCAGGTGTCAATGATGGAGTGCCCGATTAAAAAATTCTGGAAGATACAAGATTAGGGAAAAAACGGTGTAACCTCCATTTTTATCCTTGGACCATTTTTATATTCCACTGTCACTTATGGCAAGCATCAGTTGCTTTGAATATGACATGGATAGCCTTTGGTATTTTATGAAATAATATTTGCAAAGGGAACAACTGACCTATACAAATATCAAAATCTCTTGCATTCTTTTGGTGTCATAATATAATGTCAAGCAAAACTGTTTTATTTAAGTGAAAAGATAGGAAGCAGCTACTGACATTCTGAAAACATGCCATATTTGATGGCAGGTTTGAGCTAGCACTTAGCAGACTGAAGTAAATCCTTGTAGATTCACATTTGTGATTAAGTCTCTGAGCTCAAACAAATTTTTTATTGCAAATAATGTTTCTTTCTCCAGTGTATGTCCCCTGCAGGCATAAGTCCTTTCTTCTGAAGTCAGAATATTTTCTATCTTGTTACTGTATGTAGTTTATTGATTCTGCCGAACAATGGGGAACTGTACTATTAACTCTATTATTGCTGACCGAGTTTTATTATAATCCGAAAAGTCTGTGTTGAAATGGTCTTTTCAGCTACACATTAACTACGTAATGCACAATCTCTCCCTATTCCATGGAGGCCTGTGTAGGAATAAGAAAGTTCAACAATGCATGTTGCACGAGAAGAAAAAAGTATGTCAAACCTTTCTAACATCCAGTGTAATACAAGTATACAAAAGCATGTTTACTAGATACATGCTGTACAATTTCATTAGTTATTTTTTTCTCTTTCAATGATAATGCAATTGTTTTTGTTACATTTATAATTTTATCCCTTTTTTAATTTTTTAACAAATCTAAAAAAAAAATAACTGTAGTTCTCATGACCAGGTTTAAGCTATTTGTTCCAAAATGCTGCTTCTAATCACTGAAAATATTTCCTCTTATCAACAATAATGGCCAAAAAAAGAGCGCTGGAAATAGGACAGCCCTGGTCCTGATCTTGAGTCAGTTTTAGGCAGCAATTGATAAGCAAAAGGCAAGAATGGAGAGAAAAAAAACAAACCCCATGAACTTAAGTCTCCCAATCTGGCCAGTCAGAAGAGTTCATGTGGCTGGCTAGTTAAGAAGTAGTGAAGAGGTAGTGAAGAATAAAATTACTGTATCCAAAGAGAAAAACACAAAATAGCCCTAAAAACTCACTCCTGAACTTCTGGAAACCAGGACAAGGATTTACTTCCAGGAGTTGGAATATTTTCAATCAATCAATCAATCAATCAATCAACCAACCAACCAACCAATCAATCAATCAATCAATCAATCAATCAACCAACCAACCAACCAATCAATCAATCAATCAATAAATCAACTTAATTACTTATTCATTCATTCATTCAATTTATTTTGTCAAGAATGTATACGGTAACAGATATAAGTATAAACATGGTTATGAGTACATGAAATGGATACAAATAAATGGGGGCAGTAGGACAGGGACAGTAGGCATGTTGGTGTGCTTATGCATGCCCCTTACAGACCTCTTAGGAATGGGATGAGGTCAATGGTGGGATTCAGCCAGTTCGCGCCACATCAGGTGAACCAGCTGTTACCTTTCTAAGCAGTTTGGGCAAACTGGTTGGTGGAAAAAATCATTAGGGCAGAGAACCGGTTGTTAAATTAATTGAATTCCACTATGGGTGAGCTCAACAGTAGACAGTCTAAGGTTAAAGTTGTGGGGGTTTGGGGAAGAAACCACAGAGTCAGGCAGTGTATTCCAAGCCTTGAATATTTTCCTGTCGTGCTGCTAGCAATGGCCAGCAGAACATGTGGCATTTGTTAGCTTGCTGGGTAAATCTACAAAGGCAGAGTTCTACTCCTTACAGTTTGGAATGGTTAAAAGGAGTTTAGGATTCCAGATAGCTGGAGTTCCCTGGGTTGCTGGGAATTAGTAGCAGCAAAGATACACTATTGTGTCATTTTCCGCCAGTGATAAAACAAAATTGTTTTTTATCTTTGCTTGCAAATAGCAGGTTTGCATGAGGTCTGACAAGAGTCTTTATGGTAAGAAGGAAACTTACCGTGATGAGTAGAGTGAATAAACTGGGGTTAATCCATGAGAAATAAAGTCTAGTTTAGGAAAAATGCCACCAAAGTTAAATGTTTTAATTTCACTAATTATAGTGGTAGAGTAAATCACCTGCTTCATCCTCCCATTAAAATAAATTGGGCGTAATATTGATTTTCTTTGGGCTGGAATGTCTAGTTTAATGAAAAGAAGGCCTTAGGGTGTCTTGATAGCATGCTTCTAATATCTCAGGGGCTGCCCCAAAGAGGGAGTCAAGCTATTCTCAAAAGCACCTGAAGGCAGGACAAGAAGGAATAGCTGGAACCTAATCAAGGAGAGAGGCAACCTAGAAATAAGGATATATTTCCTGACAGTTACAACAATTAATCATTAGAACATAAGAGATTGAACACCCATTTATTTGAAATTGCATAATGCCTCTTGCTTGAATAGGGGGTTGGATTAAAAGACCTCCAAAGTCCCTTCCAATTATGTTATTCTGTATTCTGACTTCACTTATAAGAAATTCCCATTGTGAGGTAATTCTGAGTTTTCCAGAATTCCAGAATTTCTCTCTTCTTCACATAAGGCTTATGAGTTAAATTTTATTTTTTTAGAAGCAAAGTTTCCCCATTTTTAGAATACTCATCAAAAAGTGTATAATGTATTATTGGCTACTAAGATTATTCTTTTGCGCTTAAGAGTATACAATTATTTATATCTAGCACATCCAGAAGTTTGAAAGCATAATAAATTTGCTATCAAAAAGTATACTAATTTGAGGGCTGCAAAAGAAAATAAAGCAGAATTCATTGAAATATCACCTGAAAGATTATAACAGGTTACATTACAAAAAAAAATAGATACAATGTGCTTGATAGCACAAGTAGATTGGTATTATTAACGAGTGAATAACCAGGATGTGTCTTGATTTGCATTACTACAGGGTTGGGCAAGTCAGAGTCTCTTGTTTTGTCGTTTCCCTGAATATATTTATCAGTTCTCAGCAACATATTTTTTCTGATGTTTTAAGGTGAAAATAATATTGTAATTCAGATAATAGATTTTAGAGGAAAAAGATAGCCTTCCTCAGCCTGTGCATTTCACATACTGTAACTTGTACTACAGATGCCACAATTATGACAAAACTAAAGGACATTAGGTTGCTGTAGACATCTTAAATTTATCTTAATTTAGAAGTTATAAACTTAAGAATACCTGTCATTATCTTCAATAACTCTAATTTGCCTTTCTAAAAAAATAAGCATCTCAACATCTTTAATAAACAAGAATTTGTTACCACCCCACCAAAAAAAGAAAAGAAATGTACTGTATATATCTTCTGAATAGTCTGCCTTTTTCAAATCCAAGCATTAATGAGAGCTTCTACTCTATTTTTTATAATAAAAGAATGAAACTGTGGCCTTTGAACATCCTTGTCCTTAGCTGGGAGTTTGACAGGTTGCTGGGGGCTCTGAACGCCACCACCTGCCTACTAGACCCATGCCCTTCCTGGTTGGTGGTAGCTTCTGCGGGGGAGACACAGGACTGGCTCCGGAGGATTACCAACGCTTCTTTGGGAGAGGGACAGCTACCCACCACCCTTAAAAAGGTGGTGGTGCGTCCACTCCTGAAGAAGCCGGGCTTAGACCCAACCCTCCTGGAGAGTTATAGGCCTGTCTCCAATCTTCCATTTCTTGCAAAGGTTATTGAGACAGTGGTGGTGCATCAGTTTCCTCGGCACCTGGAGGAGTCCTCATATCTGGACCCATTTCAGTCCGGCTTCAGGCCTGGGCACAGCACGGAAACAGCATTGGTCGCATTGGTAGATGACCTCTGGAGGGCTCGGGACAGAGGG
>JANHFP010003538.1:40814-52467 GCA_032468135.1 Calamaria suluensis
TTCCTGCCTGGGCAGGGGGTTGGACTAGATGACCTCCAAGGTCCCTTCCAACTCTTATTCTTATCTTATCTTATCTATGGCCAACATGTGACACATCCAGCCTGTGGGCGGGGAGTTTGTCAACCCTGTCTTAAACCAAGCCAAGGTCCACCCTGTCACCTTTAGGAAATTGGGGATGGCAATTGCTTTCATTTGGGGGAGCACTTGGAAAAGGTTTTAATCAGATGGAAATCTGCTTGCATTTTGATTTTCTTATCAGGTATTTTAGGGATTGTGTTTTATTATCATAGAGTTGTTTGTATATAAATGTTGATAATAAATAATAAAGAAATACCACCTATTTTGTATATTGCACTGACATCCAGGCATAAGAATTAGGTCATTTCAGCACAACATACTTTAATCAGCCCCAAGGTTTTGTTCATCTAAGTTTCAGCTGACCTATGCTCATTGTTTGCTCCTGGTCAGCAGCTGTTATTAGTGGTGCTGATGGGGTGGTAGACTGTGACCATGTGTACACATACAGTAGTGGCCAAAAATTGTGGAAACCTTTTGGGAAAGTGTATTTTGAGGTTTGATGGGTAATAACACCACTTAGTTTTTGTTTTGTGTTTTAGTTTCAAGATAAACATATTCTACTGCTGGAATGGCCTGGGAATAGTCCAGATCTTAGCCCAATTGAAAATCTACAGAGCTGATTAAAGAAACTTGTTAGTCAGAAGCGACCCAGAAATAAAGCCCAGTTAAAAGAAGCAAACATTCAATCTTGGTTTCACATTATAACAGCTGCAGAATTAAAAGACTTGGTTCACTCCATGGGAAGACATTGTAAGGCCGTAATTCATTCTAAAGGTTACCCAGCTATGAACGGATATGGTGATAATTTTTGTATTTTTGTATATCTTGTTTTTTATGTGTTTCAGTTTTCTCTTTTATACTGTAACTGCAATTCTAATAGCAAATTCTCATAAAAGTTATTGCATTTTATTCTTGATTAAATTATCTTTCCGTTGATATATGATTTTGTGGTACTACTCCCAAAAAAAGTGGTATTATTAGCTAGTTTTAGAAAATACTCTTTCCCCAAGGTTTTCACAATTTTGGTCACTACTGTATACACACAAAAACATATGTATAGATATGCATACACACACACACACACACATGTGTGTGTGTGTTATGTATGTATGTATATATGTATGTGTATATGTACATGTATGTATATGTATATGTATATGTATATACATGTATATATTTAAAATATCAGCAGAAAAACAATTAACCAACATATATACGGCACAATTTTGTTGCTAATTTCTGCCTGGATAGTCTCTTGAGATGAGCTGATAGGTGAAAGGGAGCTACGTTGTTCCCTCCCATAATTGGGCAACCATAATTGGGCAATCAAGTATCTCCACAATTACATATATATATGTAATTTATTTTTATTTATTTTATTTTTTGCTGATATTTTAAATAAATGGAATCTGGGATAGCTATTTTGAACTTATTAGTTCTCATCAGCCTATATATATATAGGTTTGTTTTTCTGCTAATATTTTAATTGGGCAACCATAATTGGGCAACCAAGTATCTCCACAATTACACACACACACACATATATAATATTGATGTCAATATTTTATTCATGAGATTGGTTTTTTTTAGACATTGAAGCTATCATCTTCTTTTGATTCCTTTTGCAGTCTTTGATCATGGTATTTGCTCATCTAGTTCATTCTCAGCTGGAACCATTACTAGAATTTCTTTGTAGTTTACCTGGACCAACAGGCAAGCCTGCTCTGGAATTTGTAATGTCAGAGTGGATGAGTCGACAACATTTGTTTTATGGACAGTATGAAGGGAAGGTCAGGTAAGGTTTTCTGTTATTGCAGTGTATATTTCTAAAGAAGATTGGAACAAGTATTTAATTTATTTTTAAAGAAAGTAAGAAGTAAGAGTAAGAAGCAATGCATTTTATTGTAGTTTTATTATAATGAATTGTTCAAGAGAAATTGACCTTATACAGTCCTTTATATACTATGCAAGGATTTGTGCCTTGTTTAGATGTTGTTAAGCATCCTGCCCACCTACTCAAAAACGAAGTAGAAGTGTTTTCCTGTGTTGGCTACTAAACTTGGTAATAGGGATTTCAGATTGGGTGGAAAGGAAGAAACACTAGGGGTTATGGAAAAGCACATTGGAAAGAAAAGCCAGAAGGTACCCAGGGAACACAACACATACAGTAATATAGACAAATATCTTAAAGGCTTGCCTAATCTTTGTTTTTAAAATGTGGTAAAATAAATTATGTGATTATTAAAATAATTATATAAATGTTCATGATATAGGTCCTGCTAAATATTTGGTTACACATCCAATGAAATAAAATGTTGCAAATCTTTGCTTTTGCTTTTACATATATGTCTTGTAGGTAGAATGAAATGAAATTAAATATATTATTTTTAAAATTTTCAGTTCTGTAGCTCTATGTAAATTACTCCAGCATGGTATCAATACAGATGACAAGCGCCTTCAAGATATCAGGGTAAAAGGGGAAGAAATATTTAATATGGAAGAAGGCATACGTACACGATCAAAAGCAGCCAAAAGTGAGTATTTGTTTCTGAATCAACAGCATGTATCCTTAAAAGTAGTTTTAATTCTTTGTTACCTTTATTAAACAATTAACATCAGGTCTATTTTGAAACCGGTACAAAAATTATTTATGTTAAATTGTCTATTGAAATTTTGGATATAGATAAGACAATTTTCATTGAAAATTGAGATCTTTTGTTCCGTATTCCATTCCGCCTCTAAAATTGGCATATCAACTGCACTTCCCAATAAACAAATATTTTATATATTTTAAATATGTTATAAACAAATATTTATAAAAGCTAATAGTGAATTTTTAATTTTATAAGAATAAATGATTCTGAACATTTAAAAATAGGTTCCGAACATATGTCCAAATTTCATGAAAAGCAGTGTAACTTTTTGACTAGAAAAAATATTCTGCCATATGTGTAATTAACTACTCTTCTGCCCCAATTTACTATTGTTTACTAAATATCTTATACAAAATATTATTTTTTAAAAAAATTATGCCCTGCTAAAGGTTAATTTAGAGATAGACGGTTAAAGAGTGATATTGACAAAGTTTGTTCAGACAGAGTAAATATTAACTTTTAATAACAAATATAACAATGAGTATTAAAAAATCTGCATAAATAATCCTCATTTAGCAACTACCTCATATGGGACCATTTGCAATGATGAAAAATTAACTTCATGACCACTCCTCGCATTTACAACCTTTGCAGAGCTGTAAAATAAAGGAAAGCTGAAGTAACTTTGTGAGAACAGTCAGTTTCTCTTAGAGACCACTTCACTTAACAACATTGTTGCCAGCCCACTTGTGGTTACTAAATGAGGACTACTTATAGCCAGGCAGTTATTGTCAGGTTCCCAGAACAATAGGTTCTCCGATCCTGCTTTATTTGTATGTGTGTGTGCATGTATGCATGTGTACATGTGTATGTGCCAAGAGGAGTTAAACTACTACTGGCCTTTTATCAAATTGTATTTCAAAAACATACTTCGGAGGCTAATAAAACATAAAGCACTTCTCCAACTGGTTTTGCATTGTGGTTTCTCAGAGTTCTTAATTTCTTTAAAAATCTGCAATTTTTGGTATCTTTTAGATCCTGAGCGCTGGACCAACATTCCTTTGTTAGTTAAAATCTTAAAGCTGATAATAAATGAACTTTCTAATGCAATAGAAGCAAATGCTTCTCGACAGACTGCTACAGAATGGAGCCAAGGTACTATGTTGCTAGGTATCTTATGATCCAACTTATATGGAATGTGGGTTTGGAAGGTCCAAATACACTCAACCATAATCATTGTTGTACTGATGATTTTCAATTAGTGGTTATGGGATATTTCTCCTGCTTACAGAAGAAAAAGCATATGGTGGTTGTGGGAGGAAAAGCTATAATATAAAATTAATAAAATATATTAATATGTGACAGGCTGGTTTACTACATAATGTAAACAATGTTCACAGCATTGCATGAGTACCAAAAGTATGTGAGCAAGGATGCAAAAAATAATAATACTGTATTGGGCATTAAGATTAATAGTCATGTGTTCAAAATGTGAATTATTTTCCTTTTAAATTGCCTGATGTTCTGGGTCAATTTTCTGAATTAATGACCACAAATGGTTACAGTAAAGGAATCAATTTTCAGTGGGATAACAGATTACTACAATGCTTAAATAAAATTTACTTGTGGACAAAAATGTTAACATTTGTTTCTTAGAAAATATTACAGCAGACAGTAAATAAAATTAAATAAATCTGTTCTGCTAATTTAATTTCTTATTTCAATTAATAGAGGAATCCAATGATATGTGGGAAGATCAAGATGAGGAGGAAGAAAATGAAGGGTTAACGGGGCAGCTATTGTCAGATATTCTTGCCACCAATAAATATGGTAAGTGAAGCAGTTTTAAATTTATGAATAAGCATAAAAAGCTTATTAATTTTTTTAAAATCAAAGCAACAATAATATATATGACCACCGTTAGGATTTGATTGTTCCCTATTTCAATAAAATAATTTCAGTATGGATAACTAGACACATTGGTTCCATTTCTAAATCAGTTCCAAGAAACACTCAAATTGAGCAACTCTCCCATGATGCCTACACAAAGATATATTCTTTGAAATTTAAAAAAAGCTTATGTTCAAAAGATAAATAGTAAGTGAAGCAGATGACGTATATCTGGACAAATGAAGACTTTCGTGATTCAATGGTTCTGCTTGAAAAATATTTCTATTTAGCATGTTAAAACAGAAGATTTGGCTAGGATTGTTGTTAAACATAATATTTGAGTCCTATATGTAGGAATTCATTCTTTCATATTAAAAGTAAAAACACTGAATCATATTTGTTTCTTATTTTATCTATCATTTCTGAGAAGCTTTAGAAGTAGATTGAAATTGGATTGGAGAAAAGAGTTTGCAAAAATGTGTATATTCATTGTTCTTACTGTTGTAGTTTTAGGAATGGAAATAAAACTTTTGCTATGATGCCATAGAAATGGTGGTTATGTTTATGCCACTTTTAGATATATATTGTTGCTGTTAAATAATAGATGATTAAATAAAGAGAATCTAAATACATTCCTTGTGTAGTTTGGAAATAGGATTATTGGTAATTCTCGTGTGTTTTGCTATATACTGATTTATTCAATGTCTAAAAAGAAAACAGTAATTTATTGTAGTGCAAAGAAACTATAAGACATTTAAGACTTTGGTTCTTTAAGTGTGCATTAACTTCAATTTGAAATATTTGCTTGACAGATGAAGATTATTATGAAGATGAGGATGAGGATGATCCAGATTCATTGAAGGATCCTCTATATCAGATAGATTTACAGGTGGTGTAACTTGCAGTCTAACTTTGTTGTGTATTCATTTGTACTTTGAAACTTCTAGAACAGGGGTGTCAAACTTGCGATGACATGTTGTCACATGACGTATCACAACTTACCCCCCTTTGCTAAACTGGGGGTGGGCATGGCCAGCATTGACTCTTCTAGCCTGCAGGCAGCGAGTTTGACACCCTGATCTAGAATATTATTATTATATATTATTTATCATATCTGTTTTTTAACTGGTATTACAGATGGGTTTTTTTAAAGCAACACCATGATAAGGAGCAGTATCATTTAATAAAGATATTTCACAGTATGTACACTAAAAACAAGAGACAGGACAGAACACAGTGCTCAATTTTTCTTTAAAAGCAAAGCGGTTTAAATCTTGTAGCAGAAAGCAATTGGAGATCCCATTCTAATGGTTGTGGTGACTAAGCAAGAAAAAGTGTTGTTCTGAATGCAGTGAGTGTACTTTAAGACTCAGAATTGCTTAAAATTGGACATTGCAAGGCCCCCTAGTTTTATCTGTTATTCTTAGATAAGGGAGGTAAACAAAAATCATATAGCCTAGTTTGAAGAGGCTATCATGAAAGTCAGATGGGTGACTGGGCCAGCAACTTTCTCTCAGCCCAATTCACCTCACAAGTTGATTGTTGTGGGGAGAATATTTGGAGGAAAGTGTATTGGATATATTCACCACCTTGAGGTATTTGTAAACATATTAAAAGTGGGTTACAAGAAATCTTAATATTGGACCTATTGCAGATAAGAAAATTTACATTTACTAGAATCAAAGGCTTTTCAAATGGAAGTTAGTTTATTTAAGAAATGAATAAAATAAAATGAAAAAATGAATAAAATAAAATATTGAAATAGCATACAGGTAGTTCTCAGTTTACCACCATAATTATGATTATTAGTGAATCTGGAATTACAATTGTAAATCATGGCAGTTGTTAAGCAGATCACCCAATCTTATGATTTTTGTGGTGATCATTAAGTGAATGCCATGATCATTAAACAAATCCATTTTATTCAATGGGACATTTTTGCTGGAAACAGGCAAAAAAAAGATCAAAAATTGCAATAATGTGTCACTGGCTCATAAAGGTGAGCCAGTTACCAGGCACCCAAATGAGATCAAATGACCAGAGTGTGTGTGTGGCTGACATAATTTTGGAACTGGGTCATAAATACCTTTTAGGGGGTCTGTCATAACTTAAATGAATAGTATCTGTACTGAAGAAGAAAATACACACAATAAAGAAGCAAAGAAATTAAAACCAGAACATTTCAAACATTTTTTACACTTCTGAGAAAAAAACCCAATTAAGACATCATAGCAGTATTCTGGTAAATAATTTGGAAAGAGAATCCAGAAAGAAAAAAACACCCGAAGAAGAAAATATCTTGTTATTCATGGTTTGTCTCCAAGAACAAATACGATGGAGAAGAATTTTACACTCTCTGTGTAAGTTAATCAGAAATAAGTGTCATTCTGAAATATATTTCTTTAAGTTACAACAGGAAATAGACCAACAGTTAACATTATTCTAAAGCTGATGAGATTGTTCTCTTGACACCACTCATAGTTTTCAAACACAGATAACTGAAATTAAAGCTATAATCCTGGACACAATTTGAACTGAGTCTCTGATGTAATTCAGAATAAATATGTTCTGTATTACAAGTAGCCCTCGACTTACAGCAGTTTATTTAGTGACTGTTTAAAGTTAAAATAGCAGTAAAAAGTGACTTATGACTGTCTACACTAACTACTACCTACTACCTACTAACCTAAACACTAACTACTATTGCAACATCCCCATGATCATGTGATCAAAATTCAGATGCTTGGCAACTGACTCATATTTATGATGTTTACAGTGTCCCAGGGTCATGTGATCAATTTTTGTAACAAGACAAGTTGTAAAGTGGGGCATCCCACTTAACAAATGTCTCACTTAGCAACATAAATTTTGGGCTTCATTGTGGTCGTAAATCAAGAACTACCTGTATTGAATAAAAATATGTGCTGCCATTCACTGTAGGTGATTGAGATTTGAGCCTTAATCCCAATTTTTTAAAAAGTTTGTTGTAGAAATTCTGTAGTCATTCTTGAACAAATGTTAAACTCATATTTTGATTCTGCATTGTAAATTACTTTACAAATCCTTTGACAACTTTAGTAAAAACTATGACTTCATTACCCTTGGTTAATGTTTTATTCCATCAACTGTTAGCCATGTATTTCTCTTCTATTCAGGTATTAACAACGTATTTCTCTTTCTCCTAGGCTTATCTTACAGAATTCTTATGCCAGTTTGCCCAGCAGCCTTGCTATGCAATGTTCTCAGACCATCTAAATGAAAATGAAAGAAGAGTTCTCCAGACCATTGGCATATAAATCCAGAGTACCGTGACAATATCTAGGAAACATTTTCTGGTTTAGTTCATGTTTTTGACCTAAGCAGGGAACACTTCCTTTAGTCACAAAATATTACAAATAGGATTATTTTTTATTTGGAAGTACTGCTCATGATTTAGAAGGCGACAAAAAGCAAATATGCATGGAGTTTTGCATTCTGAATTCACACAATGGGAACACTATTCTTCTAATAAACTTCCAGTTTGGCTCTAAACATTTTTTCCTCTACTGAAAAAGCACTTCACTGACTTTTTACAGCACAGTTTAATGAAATGTGGAAGGAACTGTTGTCACTAGCTTGTTTATCTAGAAACTTGGAAGCGCTTCACACTTTTGTTATGCAGGGTATATTATCTTGATCTAACCAGATGACATTTTTATATAGACATTTGGAATGAAATGGAATCTGCTTCCAGTCCTATACTTTTAATTAAAACTTGAAAAATAAAAATGCTAAATTGTTTCCATTTATAGAAAACAGTTGGGGTTCTACCATTTCATAATTCTGTACTAAAACTATCATGCACCCATATTGAGCAGACTTGCTACATTAAAACTCAGTTCCTGTGGTTACTGATGATTGTTGTTTAGAAACCAAACTTTTTTTTTATATGAAATTGTATTTAACTTGCTTATTTACTTCACAAACCCATTTCTCCAAAACTGTTTGCTTTGTTCACACACAGGATTACACAACTGGCTAAACCATAGTTCACAAATTAGTACAAATATTTTTTTATAGGGTAGTAAAATAAATATTGCTGGTTACTCTAAAAGTCAGTACACCAATGCATCTCCCAACACCTTTTTGCCTTTTTCTCCCTTTTTGGGAAATGAAATAAAACTATTCAAACATAAATTGGTATTGTTCTTTTTAAAATTCAGAAAAGGAAATGGTACCCTTTGCTTTTAATTACTACTTAGAATACTGTATTTCTGTATAGATTTGGAAAATAACTTTCTGTTTAATGTCTACTGCTACTTTAATTAATCTGTGTTGATTTCAAACTGTTTGAAGTGTAATACTATAAGAAATTTATTTCTGTGAAATGCCTATGGCTCATGAAAAAGTCAGGACTTACACAGAGTTACAGATAAACAGTTAGATACATAGTGTATCCCTGACTTCCTTGAAAAAGATAATATGTATGAAGGTAACTATGTAAGTATTTCCCTCATGAATGAAGTAAATCTAATAGAAGCTAAATTTTAGCATACCACAAATTTATGCCTAAGAAAGTGTATTTAATGATTTCTGCTTTAGGATGCTTAATATAATGAAATTACTAATATATTTTTATGTGGACACTGAAAAAGAATTCTTGTCCATTATCATTGGAATTAGAACCCTTTTAACTTGATTGGAAATGTTAGTTATAATGATAGTGATAATTTAGAAATCCTTTTAACTTGAAACTGAATTTGGAATATAATAATTTATCTGATGTGTTGGCACTATTTTTATAGGACATTTCCAAAAAACTATGACACAACTTACTAATTTTTGTTTCTATTCTCTCAGCAAAGTATTTGGGCAAATAGATAAAAGAGATGCCTTAAGTTTTTCCTCTCAAGGTGGACAGCTTGGGAATTTGTAATGCAAAAGTCCGAGTATTATAAAATCTCTTCCATTTAAAATTGTCTTCCCTGTTATTTCCTAACTTTCAGGATTTCAAAAGTGTATCCATAAAAAACAAGTATTTTAAATAAAAGAACAGCAAAAAATATTTTCATCTTGGAACTGAAGTGCATAAAAATATCTTTATTATTTATGACATTAAAACCTTTACTAGGGTACCAGAAAAGGCTTCATGTTTATCATTTAACCTTACTAATATAAAAATTACTTGTATTCATTTAAAGTTTACCCGTATTTACTAAGATGGACATAAGACTACCTCGTTATTATTGCTGTAATAAATACTGGATACTTGAATAACTACACCAAACTTTAATCAAGAAAATGCAAGTAGCTTCCCTTTTTTTAAAAAAAATTAAACTATATTGTTTAAATGATATTCTTGATTTCATATACATAAGAGCAAATATTTCATAACATCAAGAGTAATTTTAGAATGGGTTATTGCTATTTGTAAGTATTTTGCCTTATGGCATAAAATAAATACTATAAATGTACAAACATTGCCCTTTATTCTATATGCATAGAATAATACCTGTACATTTATGTGTTTAAATAATGAGAAAAAAATGTTCCTTCATTTATAAGAAAGCATTGATTTAACTGATCAAGAAACAACAAAAGTCCAGCTTCTGTTTCAACATACTCAGTAAAGTGAAACTCTCCAGCTCTTTTGAGTATTTGGTTGTCTTTTTACATGTACTTTGTAACTTGTCAGTTTCCTATGCTGCTGCAGTAATTGAGTTGTCATATTAAAACAATTTGTGGGTTTACCCCTTTTGAGTTCTATAGTGCTTGTGAGTGAGAAGTCTGCCATTTTTGTCCCATAGGTTATTTCACATACTTTTGTTTTCTTATATAAAAATTGTATACAAAGTTTTTACATAAAATAAAAGTGTCTACAGAATGTATACTTGAAATAAGATGATTTGATAGCTTTAGTAAGGATTAAGATTAACTTGCAGACCTTTATAAAAATATATAAGTTAAATATATAAGCGAACAGCATACTATTGATAGAAATGTCTAGTGTCAACTTGGTTTTTATCATTTTCTGTTGTAACAGTGTTTTACCTTGTTACTGTTAGATGAAAAACATGTTATACCATTCCTGGGAACAAATGTTTTTGGGAATATATAACTTGATACAAAATATGAAATCCTTGAATATACAATTTTTGAGTATTACCAACTGTTCTAGCAAATCCCACTTTGTTTTCTTGACAAGTTATACAAATAATGCACTACATGCATGTCCATGCTGAATACATTCACCAAACTTTTTACCTAGTGAAGAATAAGCACTTTTATGTTGTAAAAAAATGCATCAAGGGAGACAGATCAGTAAAGATTAATTGACAATTTTCTTACTTTTGATCACTCCCTTTGATCACTTTCAAGTGACGCTTTCGTTGCCTTCATTTGAAAAGGCAAACCCATTCAACAGGGTCTTTTGACATCTTTTCAAAAAACTTGGGGAGGTGAACTGTTTCTAAAGGTTTCTAGATTTTTCCCCTCCCGTTTAACAAAATATCAGGTCTTCATTCATTCATATTGGAAAGACTGATCGTTACGCTGCTACTACGTTCATCCTGGACTGCCTGAATCCCATTTTTAATACACAGTTTACAAGCTTGCTTCTTTTTTTGTCTTGAACTTTTGGCTGCAGTTGCCACGTTATAGCACAATATGAAGCACGTACTTCGAAGGGCCGTATGCGACTCAACGATCAGAACCCCGTACAGTTAAAATACAAACGATAAAAAAGAAATCCCCCTTTGAAAACGCTGCTGCAGGAAGTTTAAGGCATGCTGGGAATCGTAGTCGGATTTCCGAAGAAGAAACGGTGTCGGCGGGGCCGTGGGATGTCGGGAGTTGTAGTTCACGTTCGCTCTTGATCGATGTTCTCTCGCGGATTTTCTCTTCGGCAGCAAAAAGCCGGACCATGGCGGCTGCGGCCAACTCGGGCGGCCGGTCCAAAGTGGCGCCCAGCGTAGATTTTGACCATAGCTGCTCTGACAGCGTCGAATACCTGACTCTGAATTTCGGGCCTTTCGAGACGGTGCACCGGTGGCGCCGCCTCCCGCCCTGCGATGAATTCGTCGGGGCTCGGTGAGACGTCTCTGGGGTCTTCG
>JANHFP010003538.1:66305-78938 GCA_032468135.1 Calamaria suluensis
TGTCAACAAATTTTCAACCTTACAAAGTAACATATCACATAAAATTAAAGAAAGCACTTTTCATAATCTCAAAAACAGATTCTTCTCCAGTCCCAATAATATTATTACCAATCTTGATTCCAGAATGTAAAGTAGACAGTAACTACTTATGTAAAGATCATAGATAAACTATGTTACTGGTTGGCTATATATTCTAAGCCTATATAATACTCATTTCTTTGGCTTAGTAATCATTCATTGGGGGTATTTTTTCTTTCAGCCCCTATCCATGATTGTCAGAGAACATAAAGAAAAACAAACCACTTATCTATATGTTTAAAGTTGTTACTCATCACTTTTCTACTTTGCTTCAGTTATATAATTGCTGTTTTATTAAATGAGAACTGATTTTTTCCTTTTTTGTTGTTACTGTTGGATGTTTGTTGTTTTTTCTATTTTGTATTTTTTCCTATTGGTAAAACAGATTAAATATATATTAAAAACTGAATAGAATTTACTCTTCAAAATGGGGAGGATATTCTTTCAGATTTTTTTCACAGTTTTAGAAGCTTCCTAAAACAGATGTTGTGCAGATACAGAAAATATGAATGAGTGCCCAAATGACCATTCATAGTAAATTAATAATCGAAACCAGCCCTTTTCAATAATTTGATGATGTCCAGGTGGGTGGGCAGAGCCTCCTGCCACCACTGCTGCCAGTTTGCCCAAACCAGGGCGAACCGGTAGCAACCCACCACTGATATAGATATAGAAATAGATTTCCCTATTTTTGACAGAAAGAAGAGAGGGTCCGAGGGCATGCAGCTATTGTCACAGCTCGCTGTAAATGGCTGAGGAAGAAAATTACGCAGGCAAAAGAAAGGCTGAAACAGGTATGCTTTATTACAAATATTTATTGGATCCACATTTTCCAATTAATTTCTGGAGTAAATGAGACCAGAGTGTAAATTTAACCATAAAAATAAGTTAGAATAAAGATGTTTATTTGCAAGAATTGGCTCTCCTCTCCAATAATAATTCTATCAGGCCATTTGTTTGTGACTTGTTTAAAGCAATATATTAGTATAATAAGCATACAACAAAGGATATTACTATTAGAACTAACTAGAGAACATTGCCATTGCTTAGCTCCAGTTTAATTACTATATTCTCTTACTAACTCCATTCACACTATCTTTTGATACATACTTAACTTGAAACAAATGGATAAGAGGGTCACATGCCACTAATATTACTTATTAAAGAAAGAGCTGCAAAGCGGTGCTTTCATGTTAACTAGTTGAACCTGTCATATAAAGAATCCAAAGGCATGGATGCTTTCAATCAAAAAGTAATCTAGAAGTGATGGGTGATTTCTTTTTTCAGTACCTACAACAAGAATTAGTATTTGGGTAAATCTTAAAATATATACCATCATCAAATTTAGTTTGCTAATTTGTATTAGAGTCTGTCTTAATTTAAATAACCAGGTAAAGGAAAAATAATGGCACATTTGTCTAGTGTTTATGTACATGCAAGACTATATAAATAACAATGCATAATTGCTTCATTTTGTGGCAATATTTGGCTTACATAGGCTTAACTTTTATGTATCTATTTTTTCATATTTAGAGAAGCCTAACTTTTAGATAGTGTTAACCCTAACTTTTCCCTCTCTTTATTAGAAATCTAAGCAAGAGATTAATGAGGAAGGACAAGAGGTGCCCCAAAAGGAAACGGTAGGCAGCAATGTAAAGATGGGTCGCCCGCAGCCGCTGCTGGAAGTGACAATCCGGGAAGCTGAAGCTCAGCCCTTTGAAGTGCTCATGCAGTTCCTCTACACAGACAAAATCAAATACCCACGCAAAGGTAGAAGAGTAGAATTTATTCCTAGGAAAAGTAGTACATGTTTTCTCTGTCTCTTTCTGGAGTAAACGTGACTAGTGCCAGAGGCTTATGATACTAAAACCAAAAGCAAATTTCAAGTGATCACCATCCAGCCAATTTCAGTATGCTCATGCCTTTGTGTCACAGATCAGACCAGAACACGGCTGTGCTTCTGATGATGTGTTCCCAATATGATTTGTGAAAATCTGAGCAAATGTGCATTAGAAATCTTTGGCAATCAGGATAATAGCTGCCCATTGAAAGATGCTTTTGCCTAACATAATAAGAAAGATTTGTAGGGAATATATAGGAATTCTTAAATTCCTAAATTCTTAAGGTTCTTTAATTTTTTTTAATTTAAGAACCTCCAGCAGCAGGCTGAATATTGAGGCTATGAATTCTCAGCTGAGATGTGTTGAGAATGTATTCCTTTGAGCATAAGGGGAGATGGAATACCAATAAGAAAAAGGAAAGAGAGAGAGCGAAATTTCTTTCTTTCTTTCTTTCTTTGGTTTTCAAAGGGTAGGGAAAAGGAAAGGGGAAAGGGGAAGGTTATATTTCCATGTTTAATTCAACAGACTGTTATCTGGGTTTGAATAGTCTCTTACAATACTAAGGTTTTTCCATGTTCCAATACTTAATAAGTCTATCTTATCTTTCTTTTCATTTTTAAACACATTGTTTGCAGTTTGTGCAATTAATTGCTTTTCCTTTTTTGTTATTGTTTTGTTATTAGGGCATGTGCAAGATGTTCTGCTAATCATGGATGTGTACAAGTTGGCTCTTAACTTCAAACTATCTCGATTGGAACAACTCTGTGTCCAATACATTGAGGCCTCAGTAGATCTGCAGAATGTACTTGGTGTATGTGAAAATGCAAACAAACTTCAGCTGGATCAGCTGAAGGTAGGCTTTTTTGGAAACTTGTAGTCCAAGTCCAAGCATAGGCTAAAATCAGGAAATTGTGAATTCTAACCCTGTATTGGGCACAAAGACAGAAGCATGACTATAGGTCAGTCATTGTCTGTTAGCATTAGGAAGTAGGCAGTGGCAAACCACTTCCAAATTCTTCCTAAGAAAACTGCAGGGGTTCATCCAGCTAGTCAACACTAAATCATGTGCGTGTAGAATTAATGAATTTTCATATATAAAACTTTCATTTTCAACTAATTTGAAAATTATGGTACCAGGCAATCAATTTTCTAGTACTTTTCTTGAATGAAGACATCCATTCCTGAACATGTTTCAACTTTTTTCCATTGTTCATGTATCAGTAAACTATGCAAATTGTTTAAGGGAGATTCCAGCTCTATCAGGAAATAAAAAGTAGATGGACCTGATCCCAAGGGGTAAATAAAATAGAAAAATAGATGTTGCAACTAAAGGAGAGGATATGCAAGCCAATATTGTCCTGATTTAGAGAGATTCTGCTAAAGAACTTTGGCAAGAATCAAAGGAAGAAAAATAAACCGTCTGTAATTTCTGAATTTGAATCTTTCAGAATTAGCTTCTATAAATATTGAATATTCAGTATTTGTAATGCTTGCAAAACAGGTCATTTAAACAGGTCATTAAACTATTATATTGTAGAAATTTTATTCTGTTGTAGATTTTTTTGAAATAGTAGAAAAAATGTTCCAAGCATGATTTTCTTACAATGTGGGGGGCTGTGTATATGTACCCATTTGCATATATATGCTTCTTTTTTTTTAGGAACACTGTCTGAATTTTGTGGTAAAAGAATCACACTTTAATCAGGTAATAATGATGAAAGAATTTGAACATCTTTCTTCATCTTTGATAGTAGAGATAGTACGAAGAAAGCAGCAACCTCCACTTCGAACACATTCCGATCAGCCTCTTGATATTGGTAATGTACCTTCTATCTATGATGAACTATTGTTTTCATGCTACAGTCTGTGTATAATTTATAGAAGCCTAGAGTACAAGGTAGAATTAAAACCCATAAATAAAATGAATTTGAAATCGTAAGTAAGATTCTGTATAATTTTGTAGGTGGGGAAGTAGGATGGATGATAAAGGATCTAACCAATAAAGGATAATACTTGGAGAAAGATATAGTCATTTTAACCTCCCATTACTGTCTCAGATAAACGAGCTGAATTACAGTACAAGTGTTCTACAAAGTGTAAGCTAAAAAACATTCATTTTATACTACAGGTAGTCTTTGACCTATGACATCACAATTTTTGGTCTCTTAAGTTATGTAGTCATTAAGAGAGTCATCATGTGACCAGAACCTGATTTTACATTTCCTCGGTTGTTAAGCAAATCATGGGGCTGTTAAGCGAATCTGGCTTCTCCTATTGAATTTGCTTGTCAGAAGCCAGCTGGGAAGGTTGCAAGTGGCAATCAGATGATTGCAAGACATTACAACTGTTGTAAATGTGAGTTGCTTTTTCCAAGTGCCTGAATTGCAATCATTGACTGTAGGGCCACAAATTTGAGGACATAACTGGCTTTTTTCGGTGACATCAAAACTTCAAACTGTCATTAAAAATGGTAACAGGTTGAGGAATACCTGTTAGTAGTACTTACATGGACATAGTTTGTCTAACTGCCCCTTATTGCTAAAACTGATACTGTGCTCTTTTTAAATTTAAACCACAGTATTTTGCAGGGTGGCAATGATAATCCTTTGGTTGTTCTATAGGAGGAAAAATGCAGTTTGTTTTTGTTAACTATGTTGCTTAGCTAATCAATTTGTCATCTCAGAATTTAGAAAGAATAAAATTGTACCTTTTAGCTTACTTCGCTTTTAAAAAACAGGGAGAAAAAAAGGAGACAGAGAAATTGTAAAAAATCTTCCTGGTAGAAGGCAATTGCAAATCAGTTCTACATTGTTGCCAAGAAAACTACGTGGACATGTCTATAGTCAGTAATTTGACTTGGGGAATTTGATACCTTAGATAATCAAATATTAAGAAATTTCTCTTGATGGCACTGAAAAGGTGAATACATAATTGCAAGTCACTTCTATATGATATGATATAACTAAGTCAATGATTTTCAGCATCTCGGGCAAACCTTTATGTTCCTGTGTGTGCAGGAACCTCGTTGATTCAGGATATGAAAGCCTATTTGGAAGGTGCCGGTCTAGAATTCTGTGATATCATTCTACTGTTAGATGGTCATCCAAGACCAGCTCATAAAGCTATTCTTGCAGCCCGCTCTAGGTATGTTTTACATTTTAGTTATCCATGATATAAAATTATAGAGATGTTAGACTATAATGTCTTATTTTGACTTCTTTTTATTGTAAGATCAAAATTAGGTCCAAGCTTGCGTGTCTCCCATTTACTTTTCTTGCACATACAGAAATTAATATCTGAACAAAAGGAGACTTCAATATTTTGAATGCAGAACTTTTATTGAATATATATATAGGTACCCTCCTATACTATACATTAAAATGCAGTGAAAAATAGAAATATTTGATAGAAATGTTTAATATTTTTATTTATGTATTTAAATTCAATTTTCTGACCTTTTCATTCTCTACTCTTTATTTTGTTTGTTGAACAACCAACCAGTGACACAATTTATGAGAACAAGGCAGGTATGGAATCAACCATATGCTTCAGCCGGTTTGTTCCTTTTTTTTCTCCAGTTACTTTGAAGCCATGTTTCGTTCCTTTATGCCAGAAGATGGCCAAGTCAATATTTCAATTGGTGAGATGGTGCCAAGCAAACAAGCATTTGAATCTATGTTACGATATATTTATTATGGTGAGGTGAATATGCCTCCTGAAGATTCCCTGTATCCTTTATCTGGTTTAATATGTGTTAAGTGTTACAACAGAGATAGTCAGTGTTTTCTAGCTGTGGATACACTCTTTCCATGATGTGCCAGGGACCACAAACCAAAATGAGTGGTGCCAGAACAAAATTCACATTAATTACAGGTAATTAAATAAACTCCAGATTTTTATTTTTTTTACTATTTTCCCCTTACATTATTGGGGTCATGGTGGCTCAGTGGGTAAGACAGCTGAGCTTGTCGATCGGAAGGTCGGCAGTTCAGCAGTTCGATTCCCTAGTGCCGCATAACGGGTGAGCTCCCGTTACTTGTCCCAGCTTCTGCCAACCTAGCAGTTTCGAAAGCATGAAAAATGCAAGTAGAAAAAATAGGGACCACCTTTGGTGGGAAGGTAACAGCATTCCATGCACAGTTGGTGTTTGGTCATGCCGACCACATGACCATGGAAATGTTTTTGGACAGCACTGGCTCTTCGGCTTTGAAACGGAGATGAGCACCGCTCCCTACACTCAGAAACGACTAGCACATATGTGCGAGGGAAACCTTTTACCTTACATTATATTCAAAATTGCAACTTTAAAATATCTGGGGATTGTACCCAAGTCTTAAGGATTAGCCTTTGGCTCATTTTATATAATTCTAGGTGCAGAATTATATATAAATTAGCTCATAATTATTTGGTAATAAATATCCTGGATAGGGCTTCAATTAGCCTTGGAGAAGAGAAGAGGAAAAATAAATGCTTACTAGAGAAATAATGTTTTATGAATGTTAACTCCTCTAAGGCTGGAAATCTGACTTGGTAGCTTTAAAATACTCAATCTTTGCAGGAAGGAAATGGAGCCTCCATATTTTCATTGTTCTCCTTCCTTTTGGAAAGCTCTTTGTCTCCTGAAAATCTAGTATGTTCTTATTCCTACTGAAAATAGAAGGAAGATCACAGTCAGATCTAGAACCAGTCCACTAATTTTCCACTATTCAGATTAGAGTTACTCAGACAAGGAAATAGATTGTTGGTGGCTCATCATAAGAAGTAGTCCTATGCGAACACATCAATTCTGGGTTTTTATTTTGCTTACACCAGCTCCTTTCTGTGTATTTGAGTTCACAGAGAATTGGGAAACAGCTGCTGCACGCATAATATAGCTGAAAAGGCAGCATTGTGCATGGCCCAGAGCCAAAGACAATTTTCAAGAAGGCAGCCAGCTGCAATTATAACAATAACACACTAGAGAGAATATAAGCAGAGGTCAACCTTTGTCCTTATTGCTATTGTTTCGGTTTATTAGAATTGTATCCTTACAACATGAAACACGAATTCTCTTTAACTGTTTTTTTTAGCTACCTCTTTGCTGCCCCTTATTATTATGGGTTCTATAATAATCGTCTTCAAGCATATTGCAAGCAGAATCTGGAAATGAATGTTACTGTGGAAAATGTACTTCAGGTAATTGCTACTAATGAATCAATTTGGAACTAACTGCAATTATCTCAATATTTTTTTCAGGTAATAATCAACTGAAAGTTCCAAAAATAAGTATTGCACAGTTTGCAAAACTAGACTGATTAGTTTCTGATTAATTCCTATGGTTTAATCTTTCTCTATGGTCTACCTATCTCTACGGTCAGTATAGAGTGCAATGCATTCCCTTTTTGTAATTATTGTTTGCAAAAATATATTACAAAAATTGTAATATACAAAACCTTAACATTTTAAAACAAAGATGATAAAGTTTCCTTTACTAGTTTTAATGCAATAATTGAAGGTAAATTATAATATTACAGTTCCCTTTCATTCATATGAATAATTTCAAATCAAGGAAAATGGCGAATTGGCAAACCACCAGATGATTTCAGATTATGTAGGACAAATCTCAGTATCTAAATGTCCCCATGCTCTGAAGAATCCCTGGGAGGCCAGAGCCATCATCTATTTCTCTAATGATGTAAAGCTGATCTGTCATTAAATTAGGCCATGCCATTAAAAATGGTGCATATTAACTATCTGCTGCAATGCTTTTATGAAGCTCTAGAAAGTGAATCTTCGATAAAGTCTATTCATATGTATATTTAGGGCTGCAAAGAGATGTGGTTTGAAAGGAAACCAAATGTGGTTTGAAGAGTGTCTATAAGCACATTTGTTGGAAACACAGGTAGTTTTTTACTTACGACTGATCACCTAGCAGCCATTCAAAGTTGGGAAAGATCACCTCAGAGGTACTTATTACCCAGTCCCAAAGTTATGTCACTATACCACCCCTACATTCATTCGCTCTTTTACCACCACCAATAGAGATGCTGCAGCATGCCACTCCACCACTTATTTCCCCTCTGCCCCGATTCGGCCCTACTTAGTCCCCACAAGCACTGGGCCTGCTTTGCCAACTCATTGGGTTCCACACTTCTCCCCACCCCGTAACTCATTACTCACCTTTCAAAGATCTCTATAGCTCAGGAGGTTGGGGTAGGAAAGGACGCTGCTCCATTGCTGGGCCACATGACACATTTCTGCAAGTCGATATTTTCTCAGCAAAAAATAAGACTGACAAAACACTGGGTTTTTTTCTTCATTAGACACTGGCTTTAGTTCTCCCAGCATTAGTATTACATTAGTGCAGCTAATGCTTGCAGTTGTTAGCTGAGACGCTTTTATTTAACAGCCACTGCAATACATGACTATAATGAGCAGGATTTATTGCAGTCATATCTTGAAGATTACCTGTATTTTAGAGGTAGCGTGCCTTTTCTTGACATTTAATGGCTAATTTCCACAACTTCTGCCCTCAAAGGTATTGTTAATTTAAGATGTTCATTACAAATATATGCTACAAATTACATTCTTCATCTGTACAGCCCTAACATTCAAGCTTGTAGAGTCTTTTTGATACAAGAAACTTGGTTTTTTTCCTTCAGATTTTAGAGGCAGCTGATAGGACCCAGGCATTGGACATGAAGAGACACTGCCTATATATCATTGTTCACCAGTTCACCAAGGTTGGTTGGATGTTTTCTGGGGTTCTGGGCATCTGCTGTCCTCTTTCACTGCCATGGTTGAAAACAGCTTAAGGTAGTCCTCAGTTTCATTCTTGTTGCTCCCTTTGGATTGTTTGCTATGCATTTTTAATCTTCCTTGATTAATCTTCAGTGTTCCTCACCCAATGTCTCCCTTTAAATGTTTCATGTTCTTTGTTTTTCTATTAGTATTGGGCTTGTAATATATTGATACATATAAGTGTATGTATGTGTATAATATTTACATCTAATTATTTATAGGAGTCATAGGTTTCCTACAATTAAGATGGTAGTTATAATTAAATTATATATTGCATTTACATTGTGAAATTAATTTTAGAGAATCCAAGAAGTTTTGTTTTGTTTTGTGTGTATGGCATATACCAGGGAAGTCTACAGTGCTTTTTAACCACAGAGTAGTTTGGTAACCTAAGATTGTTCATTTGTTCATGTATGTGCGCTACCCGATACACCACGGGGGGGGGGGGGAAGCTGGCTAACAGTGTTTGGGGAGGAGGTTTCAGTCATCTGGGTTTTCTTCTGCCAATCTTGCCTCGCATTTGGACAGATGCGCTGCTGGCGCTGCTAATTTTTCCCACCAAACTGGTACCTATTTGTCTTCTTGCATTTTTGCATGCTTTCAAACTATTAGGTTAGTAGAAGCTGGAAGCAAATGATGGGACCTCACTCCGCCAGATGGTCCTGTGGGCTTGAACTGCTGTAGTGCTAGCCTTCTCTGGCTGACAAATCCATGTGTTTAAGCTGCTGCACCACTGCAGCCCCTTATGTTTCACTAATAGCAGCTCTTCCAGTAGCATAACACATCTATGCAATATCATAACCATTATATTTCAAGGTCAATTTTTATATATTGCATAGCTGGACAAAGATAGGAAGAACTGCTATGTTTCACTAATAGCAGTTCTTCCTATCTTTGTCCAGCTATGCAATGTATAAAAATTGACCTTGAAATGTAATGGTTATGATATAGCATAGATGAGTTACATGATCAGAGGAAAGATAATTCAAAATACACAGAACAAGTCTATTAGGACTAAAGAAAGATACAACATTTAAATACAATAGGATCAGTTGGAAGCCACATATATTTATTATTACTTTTTCTTTTCAGGTTGGTTGCAATGCAGTTCTACAAGGCTACACTTGTAAAAATATTATGTAATATGCAGGTTGGCTGATATTTGGGAAGTCACCAAGAAATTTTCCAATTAAATCCAAACTATATTTACATTATAAAAAAACCTTTTAAAATTAGAAATTGGCTTTGGAGATTGGATTTATTGCATTCAGTCATTTTTAAAATCATTTAATTTTTTACAACACCATAAAAATGTTATTATTTTAAGATTCCATCTGTTAAAAGCCATTGTTTAAATGTCTTTTCTGTTGATTTTTTGAGAATCTCATCACTAGTTGTCAAAAGCTACATCTTGCATAATTATGCAGACATGACAGCTAGAATAAAGGAATAGAACATCTTAAATGTTGATTGTTTCTTTTCATTATTGCTAAACTTGCTTGTTTATTACTTGTTCCATTACATTAGTTTTCTGTTTTAAGATTAGATTTATTATGTTCATTTGAAGAAATTGTACAAAACATATTACTGGATTCATAGTAATAACAAACCATTTTCCTTTTCTTGAAGGTATCCAAGCTGCCAAATCTTCGATCTCTCAGTCAACCTCTTCTACTTGACATCATAGAATCATTAGCAAATCACATATCAGACAAACAGTGTGCTGAGCTTGGAGCAGATATTTAAGATTTTGTGTATTCTGTATCTTGCATCTTTTCTTCTAAGATGTTATATTCTTCTTATATATAAAGATATTTAATCTTAATTATCAACACATGTTGACATGGTAAGAAGCTCTGATGAAGTCATCTTGTGTAAGATGAGTGGCCATATACAGTTGATAAAATACCTACATAAATAAAACAAGAAACCTTTGAAAATGTAATGATACTTCTGTATTTCTAAACATACATTTGAGCTGTGTCATTTGGCTACATATTGTTATGTCTGATAGACTATATATCTCCATAGTTATTGATGAGTATTGATAATATACTTTTGATTCTTTGTCAGAACAATGTTGGTAAATTAAAAAATTCAAGGATTTGTTCAGGCAAACTCCAAGAATTGGACACAACTGAATGGAACAAAAAATGTTACCCACATAGACATATTGGGATGATTAAGGTATAAAAAGCAAAGGAATACTGTTATTTCCAAAAACAGATTATGCAGTGAAACACCAAAAATATTCCTCTTTCTTTAGCAGTATAATGAATTCTTTTGACAATCTACATTATTTTATTTTAAGATGTCATCAAATACTTTCTTCAGAATACTGAATTTGAATACTGAATACTGAACCCCTTTTGCAGCACTTGTCTCTTTATGTGTTTCCTTAAAAGCTTATTGTATTTTTATTTATTGTTGTATTATCAGCCTCCCAGAGTCCTTTGGAAGTTGGGTAAGTCCTAAATAAAAATAAATTAATTGTCGTAAATTTATGAAGTTATACTGGGTGACAGTATAGACATGGAATCTTAAAGACCTTCTCTTTTAAAATTAACTGCACATTTCAAAATCTTTTGTTCTATATGTAATTTGAAATATTCACATAGATATTGAGTTGGATGGCATACAAGTTTAATAAATCATCAACATAGTCGTTGTGGAAAACTCCTTATTATCCTACTGATAAGTATATTTTAAAGGATCCATTTATATATCAACTAAGCCAAATGAGCATATTTTGTGCAGCTATGCCAGCGGTTGGCAAACCTGCGGCTCTTGAACCGGATGTGGCTTTTCATCCCTCTGCTGCGCTGAACACAACTCTTTCGGGGAAAGGAGGCACATCCCTGCACATGCTGGAGGTGGTTTTGGCATTCGAGTGCAAGTTGAAAGTATTTGCCAGAGATTTACAGAGGTACACTGTCTCACTTACCCTTTTTTGAGAAAGTTCAAACAAGTTCACAATATGATAAATTCTGAGTAATTGTAGTGTGCAATCTCCACAATGAAAACATTGTTTGAGAAACAATTCTCTGAATTCAGAGAGGGGAAAAAAAAACATCCTTCCCTGTCACTCACCTGACCATTGATCCATCCCTGTTGAATATGACTGCATGCAGGTGTAAGTCAACCTGATCTTCAGATTGAACTGGCCATCATAGTTGACAAAGATACATGGTTCAAGTTCAAATGCTTGACAGCTAATTTTGAAGATGTCTGTCAGAAGGCCATTCTTGCTCAGAATCACAAATATTGAAAATCTACACCAAATCGGAGAAACTTGTGTTCGAAACACGGAATGCCATCCCCAACACTTACATGAACATGAAAAAGTATGCATTTGGAGTTCTGTCGATCTTCTGATCCATATACCTTTGTGAGCTGGTCTCCAACATGAACTATATTAAAAATAACATCACTCATGCCTCACAGATGACAGCTTACAATCCTGTGTGAAGATGAAGGTGACGTCTTACAGCCACGATGTGCAGATGCTGTGCGCTGAGGTTCTGGAGCAAAAATCACATTAATCCTCCAGTACACTCAATAAAAGGATGATGGCACACAGAAGCAGACAGCATTTTTGGTTTGCTACAGATGGATAACTTAAGCTCCGCTTTTTATTTCATAAATACAGTATAAATTGAGTATTTTATTTGAAAATAACCTTCAACCCAGTGGTTTTTGGTTTGTTTTTGGAGTTCAAATATTTTTGTTGGATGCAGAAATAAAAAAAAAGTTTTCTCTGTAGCAGTTCATTGATTTCATAAATGCAATACACTATAGGTTTTTTATACATAGCACAAAGGTAAAAAACGATATATGCAGTGTTATCTTCATTTTAGATGTCAAAAGGGTTTTGTGGCTCACGGTGTTTTCTGTGAGAAACGGGTCCAAATGGCTTCTTTGAGTGTTTAAGGTT
>JANHFP010003540.1:66874-78060 GCA_032468135.1 Calamaria suluensis
GTTTTCCTGCCTGGGCAGGGGGTTGGACTAGATGACCTCCAAGGTCCCTTCCAACTCTTATTCTTATCTTATCTTATAAAGCTAGGACTAGGATTTATTGTATCTCTGAAAGAGTTTCCTCATAGCCAATCAGGAACTGATACTTCAGGGAAAATCTATGGGATTTTAAATATGAGTGTATTTCATATATTCATAACAGAATAAAAATTATTTTATAAAATTAAAAGAAACCTTGAGGACATTCAAAATAATTTTTGAGCCAATATTTTAGCTAGCAGAGCTGGATATGGCTCTTTAAAGAAGGCAAGCTTTTTATAGGTCTTAATAACAACATAACCACATGCTTCTTAGCAACATGATAAAAACAATTTGAAAATCTGTTGTTCAAGTTCCTTGTCTAACTTGAATAAAATAGAGCTGAAAGGGACCCTGGAGGTTTTCTAGGCCAGCCCCCTGCTCAAGCAGGAGATCTTATACCATTTCAGACAAATGACTGTCCTGTCTCTTCTTAAAAAGCTCCAGTGATGGAGCACCCACAATTTCTGAAGGCAAGCTGTTCCACTAGTTAATTGTCCTCACTGTTAGGAAATTTCTCCTTAGTGCTAGGTTTCTTGTCTTTTGAGGAGTTTCCAACCATTGTTTCTTTATCCTGTGCTAAGGTGCTTTGTAGAATTGTAGTCCTTGTAGTTTCCTGAGTACCAATTAGGTTGTAGATTTTTGAGATTAATCATAGAAGCCACAGCTTTATTAAGTCAATAGACATTTTCCAGATACAAAACTCACATTTTCCAGATACAAAACTTCAACTAACACGTTATTACAAAGAGGAATGAGGAGACAAAAGGTGGCTGATGTTTGAACTACATTCCCACCAGTTTACACACTTTGATGCAGTTATTTTAAAAGCCACATTATCCTCACTATCCATCCCCTTTTCTGAATTTCCAACTATCCTGTCTGGGGAATTCAGGTGAATTCAGAAGTTTGCAACTACATTGTAAGCCTTTTTTTTCCTATTTCTTTTTGTTACCAGTTCTGTGGGTCTGGCTTGGTGGCCGTGGCAGGGAAAGGATACTGCAAAATCCCCATTCCCTTCCCACTCATGGGGGAATGATATTGCAAAATTTCCATTCCCACCCCACTCTGGGGCCAGCCAGAGGTGGTATTTGCTGGTTCTCTGAACTACTCAAAATTTCTGCTACAGGTTCTGCAAAACCTGTCATAACCTGCTGGATTTCACCCCTGACCTATTTTCTCTATGCTGTTTGACTTTTTTTTTCCTTCCCCCTCTAGTCACCATGTCTTTTTCCCCACTCTTAAGTAATTAATGACATCTGAAGCAGAGTAGTTGCTCCAAGATGAACTTTTCAATCATTTTTGCAAATGAAGTGTCATTCTAATAATTAGAATCTAGTTTATCCCATTTATCTCTCTATTAGTTCTGCCCCTTTAATTGGTTACTTTATCTAAACTCCTCGCTGTGGGCGGGTATTAATTTGTTTCCCGGATGTATGTCACTAGCCAATGGGGGAAAACCAGGGCTAACATAGCCCAATAGGGAAGAAGGCAGAGCTAAGAAAAACAATCCTTTTGTCCAATAGGAAGAGGGGATACTGCTAGGTTCTGGCCCACGAGCAAAACCCTCCAATCGCTGCCTCTGGTGCTAGCAACTAATGGCTCCAGCCCTTCGTTCGGCGAGGAGCAAGAGGAAGCGATGTCCTTCCCACGGCCATGGCCGGGGTTTCTTGGGCGGCAGCTGAAGCCGAGAGGGAGAAGAACCGTCCACAACGGCATCGCCTAAGCCTAAGAGATCCGGCCCGGCCTTCTTGAGACGCCCGTTTGGGCAGTGAACGTCGGAAACGCTGAAGCTGGCGAGCCGGGGCCCCGAGTTAGGCGCCCCTGCTGCGTTGCGGAGCTCAGCTCCCCAGAGCCTCGCCCCGGCTCAGCAGAAGAGGATGAAAAAGCGCAAGGAGCTGAACGCGCTCATAGGCCTCGGCGGTGGGAACGGCGACCGGGGGAGCGGCAGCGGCGGAGGCGGCCGGCTCAAAAAGAAGCATCCCAGGAAAGGTTCCGCCTCGGGCCATCGGTTGCTCCGGACCGAGTCTGCCGAGAGCGTCAGCAGCAGCTCCTCCGATCCGGATTACGGGGACAGATTCGGACTGCAGGGCTCCCGCACCCGCTTTTCTAAGTGAGACCCGCACAATCAGGGGAGGAATGCGGCTAAGGGAAGCCGGGATGGATAGGCAGGGTAGGGGAACCGAGGATTGTCCGGTGGGATCGGGAGGTTTAGGGATGGGAAGAGATGGCGGCGCTTTATGGAGGGGAAAGACGGACACCAAAAGGGTTTCAGTTTGTACAGGTAGTCCTCGATTTACAACAGTCCACTTAATGACCGAAGTTACAACTGTCACTGAAGAAAGTGTGACTGATGACCCTTATGACCTTTGCCGCATCCCCCATGGCCAATTGATTTACCTTCAAATGCTGGGACAGCTGACTCATTTATGACGATCATGGGATCAACTTTTGCAATCTTCTGAGAAGCAAAGTTGATGGGGGAAGTCAGGTTCACTTAACCACCAGGGATCACTAATTTTAACAACTGCAGTGGTTCACTTAAAGGTGGCAAGAAAAGTGGTAAAATGAGGCAAAAACTAATTTAACAAACTTCTCATTTAGCAACATAAAGTTTGGGCTCAATTGTGGTCATAGGTTGAGGACTACCTGCAATTGACTTATAATTTTGTAGAAGCTGAGTTTAACAGGTATTGAGAAACAAGGTTGGGTTTGGAATGGATAGAAGTTGGAAAATATAGCGGTTGGAATAGCAGTATTATTAACCTAGCCATCAATCTGTTGCTCTGAATTTGTGTTGGATTGTAATTCCATCACTTCAGCTGTTAGCTGCTTTGGATTGATGGTAGTTGTAGTCATAACTCATTTGGAGAGCATCAAATTGCTGAGCACAACTGGAAATGAAAACGATTGCTGCTGGGGTATGACTACAGTCACAGCAACACAATGTGGAGAATTAGTCTTCCCTGACATAGTAACTTGGGTGTGTTACTTGTACAACGTGTCCTGGTGTTGTTGCTGTGCTCTGCTTAATGATACAGTTATGGAGCAGAATGATATTGTCATTCTTTCTGCTTGAGCATTGTCAGTTTACAGAGATTACATTGTAAATTTGATTCCATAATATGATTTTGGTTGCAGTAGTACATAAACATATATCAAAGCACAATCTGGTTTTCTAGGCATTTGTTGTACATTTGTTTTTTTCCTTTGTAATGTTTCTACCGATATTTCTATGGGATAAGGTACTTTATTCTTGTACTTTTGTTTATTCTATCTCAGGCTTGATGTAGAGTAACACTATTTGTTCTTCTCTGAGTTCTATGCATAATTTTATATGTTTCAGTCTTTTTTAAGCTAAAGTATCCAAAATATTGTAGCCTTTTCTTATATAGATGTTTCATATCCTTGATCATTTTGATGACCATATCATGCTTCCCTCCACCCCCCCCCACGTGTTATATTTTTCAAGTAGCGTTACCAGAACTAAACTTAGTGTTTCAGATGCAGACATGCCATATATTTATAGGACAATACAATATTGGCAGTTCTATTTTTATTCCTAATTTTTCATAGCATGGAAGTTCATATTGGCATAATACAAGTTTATAGAGTTAAAAAGCAGGATTGCTTCCTACATTGAATTTAGTAAGGTCTCAGTTTAATGCAATATTTAGCTCTGTTAGCAAGTAACAATTTAAAACATTTTTGATGTAGGAGTGACTACCTGCGATGCTGCAAACTCTGCTGTCCATTATGTACTTTTATCATCCTGGCTGCTTGTGTGGTGGCCTGTGTTGGATTGGTATGGATGCAAGTTGCTCTCAAAGAAGATCTGGATGGATTAAAGGAAAGATTTAGAACCAGTAAGTTGAAATCTCAAATATTTACCTTCTCTATGGGGAAGATGTTTACAGGGAGGAAATTAGCATATAGTTTGCCTTTAGCTAGCATGTGTTACGGGGCAAAATCATATATTCCTATTTTCTTAAGAATATTTTACCAAAAGCAAAAATGAATATCCTCAGTTTTAAAGTGATAAAAAGGTAGTGCCGGTATGTGTAGGCAAACTTCCTTCTTTATAGAACATAATGCTGTATAAAACAACTAAAGAATGAATGAATGGCTCATTTCAGAGAGCAGGAATATTTTATATTTTCAAAATTAGGAACAGCTCTATTTCAGAAATAGCTCCATCTGTCTTGGTTATAATAGACAGGGAGACCCCTAATTGCTGCCCTCTCCTTCATTCTAATTTTGATACGGACTGCAGATTTTATATTTCAGTACAGGTAGTCCTCAACATACAACCACAATTGAGCCCAACATTTTTGCTGTTAACTGAGACATTTGTTAAGTTATTTTAACCCTGTTTCATGACCTTTCTTGCCTCAGTTATTAAATGAATCACTGCAGTTGATAAATCGTTCACCTGGCTTCTCCATTGACTTTGCTTATCAGAAGATAGCAAAAGTTGATCACATGACTTTGGGACACTCAGCAGTCATAAATATGAATCAGTTGGCAAACACCTGAATTTTGATCACTGGGGTTGCTGGAAAAGTAATTGTGATAAATGATAATAAGTTACTTTTTCAGTACTGTTGTAACTTTGGACAGTCACTAAATCAACTGTGAGTCAAGGCTTATCTGTATTGTCATTTTTTTCTCCTTCACCCTCCACTTCTATGTTTTAAAATATTTCCTGATGGAGATATTGAAAGCTTGTGCTTTTTTTGACCTTTGGGTTGGTGTAATTAACATTTTTTATGATTGGATTTTGAAATTAAGAAGCAAAGAATGAAAAGGACCTTGGAGTCATTCACATCCCTGCCCAGTAAAGACATCTGTGATTGGTGGCCATTTGTTTTCTATTTACATAGTTCCAGCCAATGAGAATCCCCTAAAGCAGTTTATTCAATTGTTGAACTGCTATTGGAATCTTAGTAATGTAATTCATATTTAAGAAAACAATGCTCCTTCATGTAGGGAGTTGGTGGGTTATATCATACTTAATCATAAAAACTGAATAGCATGAATATATAATTGCTAATGTTAGTATTTGTGATTAATAGCATGATTAACAGACCATCCATTTGTTGTTCCTTTATTATTAATGCATCTTCTACATGTAAACAATGGGTTTGTTGTTGTTTTTTGCAAAACTCCAGAAAATAGAGGGTTAAGCATATAGAAAAACAGTGCAGGAGAACAAGCTCTTCTGAATTATAATGGGCTTCTAATGTACATTATGTTAATTATAATGGGCTTTTAAGGCTGGGAATATCTCCAAAAAGAACTTGTGCATATTCATAATGAGAATCATAGCTTCTTAGATATTCAGAATTAGATCTTGAAAGAAATTATATTCATGTTTTCAGATCCATTAAGTATTTAATTTTCTATTTTAGTGGAATCTAATCAAAAAAACTCAATTCAAGAAATTCCCAGAATGACTGAGGACCTCCTTAACAAAGAAAAGGAAATGGAAAAAATTAAAAATGGAGATTTGGGGATAAGCAAAATATGGATAAATATCACTGAAATAAGCAAACAGGTAAAGTGAGCAAGCACTTGTTCTAGTAAAGCTGCATCAAAAATAATGTTAAATGGCAATTTTAATCACTCAGTTCATATTACATTCTACTGAACATTTTCTATATTGGGCAATAGATTGTCCAACCATTCCTTTGTTTACCGATAGAATTTAGAATTATTTATTGGCCAAGTGTGATTAGACACAAGGAATTTGTCTCTGGTGCATAAGTTCTCAGTGTACATACAACAATAGTGACAGATCATTATAATAGTCATTTTAAAAATGCATTCATCATAAAACATTAGATACAACACAGTGATAGTCATAGATACTAAATAAGCAATCAACAAAAATCATGCTAGAATACTAAGTGAACAAGATGCAAGCAACATAGTTATAGTCATAAGGAGAAAGGTAATAGAGAAGATGAGAATAATAATGGTAATACTAGCTTTCTGGATAGTTTTACAGTGATGTGGGAATTAGTTGTTTAGCAGAGTGATGGCATGGGGTGGTGGTGGGGACTGTCCTTGTGTCTAGTTGTTCTGACATGCAGTGCCCTATAGCATCGTTTTGAGGGTAGAAGTTGAAACAGTTTATGTCCAGGATATGAGAAGGTGTGTGTGTGTCTGTAAATATTTTCACAGCCCTCTTTTTGACTCGTGCAGTATACAGGTCTTCAATGGAAGGCAGGTTGGTAGCAATAGTTTTTTTTCTGCAGTTCTAATTATTTGTTGAAGTCTATGTTTGTCTTGATTGGTTGAAGTGCCAACCCAGACAGTTATAGAGGTACAGATGACAGACTCAGTAGTAGAACTGTATCAGAATAGAATAGATTTTTTAATTCGCCAAATGTGATTGGATACACAAGGAATTTGTCTTGGTGCATATGCTCTCAGCAGCACCTTGGGCAGTATCTGTAGTTCGGGTTTGTTCCTTTGAGTCAGTCTTCAGTCATAGTAACTCAACAGTAAGACATTCATAACATGGTTTTAGGATGAATGTTTACAACAACAAAAAGCAAAAAACTCCTGTAAAGTCATTCTTTCATTTGTGATTACAGATATCTTTGTTGATGTTGGCAGTAAATCATCTCAAAGCAAATATTAAATCTGCTTCTGATTTAATTAATCTTCCTGTTACAGTGGAAGAGCTTCAGAATGTATGTATTATACTTAATACTAATATAACTTTAGATTTTTTGTGCTATACATAACTTGACAAGTACAGAGCTTTTCATTGTGTCCTTCCTTCTTAATAGGAACTATAGTTTATCACGTTTTTAATCCCTCTTTATTTAAAAATGTATGAAGAAAACATAAAAATATATTTGTAAAACTATTGAAACCCTGCTTTCTAGTTCATGTGATCAGACCATGAAAAGTGGTATATTTCATCAATGATATAAATCACTTGTAGAAAAAATATGGGTGACAATTAATAGTGGTGATTTCAGTGTCTTTGCAGTTATGAGGCACACTAGTAAAACTGAGCATAAGTAATGTTTTCAGAATTGTTATCCTTATATGCTTACAGCCAATATTATGTTGGCTTACCTGGAAGTAAGTTCCTTTTTCTATATGTAAGTTAAGTGCAATAGGTTGTATTTCCAGAACTTTATATATTTTTCCTGTGATCCAGAAAGTAGTTTTCATCATACTTTGTGATCTAATAATAGAACTGATAATACTAGATGTTTGTGTTTCTAAACACTTTTACAAATATCTGTTTACATGTTTTTCTCCAAATATGAAAACAGTTTAACGTAGGATGTATATTTTCTTGCATATCCAAGCATGTAGAATGCTGATGCAGTTGGAACCTTCTTGTGTATATGGCAATAGAATAATATTGTCTAGTTGTGTATATATTGCTTATACTTTGTATAAGCTTTGATGTGGCAGTGATTTCAATGGGGCAATACAAAGTGACTTATTGTATCCATGACCTGATTCCACATTCTTTAAATGTGATACAAGTTCCCAGTTAAATATATCCAAGAAAATAAATCGTTATTCATACTGTGATAAATTAGATTTGTTAATGTACATTCTTTGTATATAATGTAACCAATTAAAATAATGTCTGATGCTAAAAGATTTGCTGTTGGTTTTTTTTCCCCTAGAGTGTTGCTACTATAGGTAGCACAGTAATTAGTGTTCATCATGATGTTGAAGCCATGCAAGCAGCAATTGAAGAACAAAAGAAGACTTTGGAAACTCTCCAAAAAGAAATAGTAAGGATGTATAGACATTTCACAAGAGTACATTCTGTAGCAAATCCTATCAGACTTTCAGATTTAGTATGCAATTTAAAAACAAAAATAAAAGCTAAAGTCCCCTCTCCCCCATATTTAAAACCCCCTATGGACTTATTAAAAGAAAATTATGTTTATTGTTTACTATTTTTAACTGCAATATATTTTATGTTCTTATATGTTTGTTTATCTTTATCAGGTCTTAAACCCAATTTAAATTTGTACACTTTACATAATCAGATTTGTAGATATTGACTGTTTATGCAGATGGAAATATTTTAATATTAACATCACATTTTAGGCAGTTAGTTATTCAGACACTTCACTTTTCTAGCTATAACTCTGTTTCATATTCTTCCTGCATAAAAACCTTAAATTCAAATTTAATGTCAAGTAAAGCAAATGCCTGTATTTTATGGCTGTTCTCAAAAGGTTTACTGTCCTTTTGCTTTCTTCCCCTTCAATTATTTGTGGAATGTAAATAAGTGTTATGCTTGATGAGTTATGAATATTCAAATAATGACTGGTTTGAACACATATCTTAATATATTTCAGAATGAACACACAGAAGATGTTAGACAAAAGCATTTACCTTCCTTTTCCTCCTCTTCTGTCCCCCAGATAAATGAAAAGAATATGACGAACATTTGTAAACAGGTGCTGCTTTTTTGGAAATCACGGTTTCAAAACTGTTATGTAAAAATAAAGCCAGGATAGCTTTGCATTGCTACATTCCTTAGTATTATTTTTGGAGCACAAACACTGATATTTATAGTGCCTCTAGAATGAAAAGAATAAGTAGTCAAGAAGCTATTACTGTTCCTTCAAATGCATCTTATCATATACTCGTTGACAGTAGTTCAATATGATAATGTTGACATTAGCAATATGATAATGACTTGCGTATTGCAGCCACAATAGAAATAAGATGCAGTTTCTATAAAACAATTATTCAGTGTTTATACACTCCCAAGTATCTGACAGTTATTGAATTGGTCCCCCTATCTCCCTATTAGCCACCTATTGAGAACTTAGAGTTATTTATTGACCAAGTGTGATTAAACACACGAGGAATTTGTCCCCGGTGCATAAGGTCCCAACAATAGTGATAGATGATTACCATAGTCATTGTAATAATATATTCTTCATAAAACATTAGATACAACACTTAGTGATAGTCATGGACAATAAATAAGCAATCAACAAAAATCATACTAGGATATTAAGTAGTATACATTGTAAGATACAAGTAACAAAGTTATAGTCCTAAGACGATAAGGAGATAGGTAATACAGAAGATGAGAATAATGATAGGTAATACTACCTTTCTAGCTAGTTTGACAGTGTGGTAGGAGTTATTAGTTATTTAGCAGAGGAATAGCGAAGGGGGCCTGTCCTTGTGCCTATTTGTTCTGATGTGCAGTACCCTGTAGAGTCATTTTGAGGGAAGAAATTGAAGCAGTTTATGTCTAGGAGGATGTAATGGCGGCTGCAGATATTTTCACAGCCCTTTTACTGACGTGCAGTATACAGGCCCTCAATGGAAGGCAGATTGGTAGCAATTGTTTTTTTCTGCAGTTCTAATTTAAATTTAATAATTTAAATACCAAGGAAAAATTCAACTTTCAATTCAAATTCAGAATTCAATGGCATCCTATTACTTTAACGATTGTGCAGAATCCAAAACAGCTACTAAAATTGGCCTGCATCAGAGAAGAGGTCCATGAGATAACATCTAATTCTGCTTCTGCCTTTGACTTGTGATTGAGCACATTTGTATGGCTAAGCATGATAGTCAAATGAGTGTTGCCCCATTTTACGACTTCCTTGCCACAGTTGTTAAGTGACTCACTTGTGGTTGTTAAATTAGTAACATGGTTGTTAAGTCTGGCTTCTCCCATCAACTTTGCTTCTCAGAAGATTGCAAAAGGTAGTCACATGACCCTAGGACACTGCAACCTTCATAAATATATGCCAGTTGCCAAGGGTCTGGATTTTGATCATGTGGCCATGGGGATGCCTCAAGGTCATAAGTGTAAAGGACAGTCATAAATCATTTTTTTCTGGTGCCATTGTAACTTTGGACAGTCACTAACCAGTGGTTGTAACTTGAGGGCTAATTGCATATTCCTTTGGTACACAGTTTGTTCTGTTGAACTTAAAATGGCTACAGAGAATAGTTTACAGTGTAGTAGATTCATTAAGATTATGTTCTGCTTATTTTCAATAATTTTGTTGCACTGCTTTTTTAGTCAAGTAATCAGATTGTTTTTTCTTTTAAACAGGAAAACCAATATCTAGATATCTCTATCGAGGAAATGAACTCTACCCTAATGTTACATCAGAAATTGAATGATTTAAAGTTTTTCAATCTGGATTCCACAGTCACCAATCTAAGCTGGAAAATTACTTCCTTAGAAAATCATATGTTTGTTATGAATAAATCGGAAAACAGAAAGAACCTTACCTTTGGTATGGTAAGTGTCTTAACAGTTTTGGGAATTAAACACTTGCAATATGTTATTGTGCAGGATAGTAAGCCACAAGCAAACACATGCATTATGTTATCTCTTGCAGGTGAGTAATCTAACTACCTCGGTAAATATGGAAAGTGAATCAAGAAATGAAACTACTGCTGAAAAAGTAGAAAATATGGAGGTACGTTTTGAAGAATAATAGTGAATGTGATTTTTTAAAGCGCTCCCTTGAATTATGTTCTTGACTTTGAGGGTAAGAAGAGCAAGGTAACCAACTCAAGTGAAATGACAGAACAATTGAGGTCCGTAGCCCAAATATATGCATTTTTCTCCATTTACATTAAGTCCCAGGGGAGCTGAAATGTTGAAAAAATTATATTGGTTCAGCCTTGGGGGAAAAAGAATAAACTATATTGCAGTCAGTTTACAGTGCTATGTGCCTACAAAAGTTACACACATGCTTTTAGTTTCTTTATAAATCTACCCACAAAGAAATTCCATTACTGTATTAAAAACAAAATGGGAGCAAATAAAATAATATCTTAGCAGTGGTTGATATTAAATCTGTAACTGCTCCAAAGTTGACAAAAGCTTTGTTTATTTACTGGTGCTGAGTTCTGTTTAACTGAAAAGTGTACAAGACTCTTGAAAACAGGTTTTTGTGTCTTCTCTATCTGGGAAAACAAAGCATTTTTGTTTCAAACATTTGAGAACTTTATATGATTACCAATTGTCTGAAGTGAGTTTGGCTGTTATTTAATACTGAAAGTCTATAAATTATACTTTTTAAAAATACTTTTAAATATAAAAAATATTATTATATGGGGCGTTTGAACAT
>JANHFP010003544.1:40200-50674 GCA_032468135.1 Calamaria suluensis
AGAGGTGGGTTTCAGCAGGTTCTGACCAGTTCTGGAGAACTGGTAGCGGAAATTTTGAGTAGTTCGGAGAACTGGTAAATACCACCTCTGACTGGCCCCACCCCCATCTATTCTCTGCCTCCCAAGTCCCAGTTGATCAGGAGGAAATGGGAATTTTGCAGTATCCTTCCCCTGGATTGGGGTGGGAATGGAGGTTTTACAGTATCCTTCCCCTGCCATGCCCACAAAGCCACACCCACAGAACTGGTAGTAAACATGTATGAAACCCACCACTGTAGCAGACAATGTTGTTTTCTTGAGCTCAGTAAAGCAGACCAGAAAAGTTAAAAGACTGGACTTTCTAGTGTTAAGGTAAACTACAGCTGTAAAAGCTGGACAAGGAGAAACAGCAAAAGAAAGAAGATTGATGTCTGAAGTATGGATCTGAAGACATTTATTAAGAGTATCGCATACTGCAAGAAGAGCCATCAGTCAATATTGGACCAAATAAAGAATGATCAGTCCCTTAAGGCCCTAATCAGTAAGCAGAAGTCATATATTTTAAGTGTGTGGTGTGAATGGATGAAAAACTAAAAGAAATTGCTACGTTTGAGAGGGCTGAGGTAAATACAAAAAGGAAAGGATAAAGTGAATGGATGGGATTAAGCGGATCACAGCTCATCTACAGTTTATTGTTGAGATGGTAATGCAGAAATTAGGAGTTGGGCCTCACCCAATTGTACCTTATTTAAAAAATCCCAGAACCTCAGTCCAAATCATTACCCTAAATTTGAACATTTATGTTTCCTTGACCCATGTTTCTTTCCCCCTTTGTCAACTATATAAGTATTCAGTAAATTAATTGCAATTTAATTTGAATTACATTTAAATTCCAGGAGGCACCTGGGACCCTTTGAGGTGTGTGGAAATGTAGTTCAGTATATCAATATAATTAATGCAGTGCTCAAGTTCTCTTTGAAGAATGGTATTTAAAATAATCCATTATGGGGATGGTGCTACTCATTGCAATTCAAATACAAGCGGAAGATGTGAAATAATAAATTGCAATTAGGTAGTTGTAATCAGGCACCTGTTTAAGTCTTTATGGTAAGTTAAGCACATCTTACATGTTCAGTAAATGTAGCTCTAACGCATAGTCAAGTCATGTTACTGATTTGAAGAAGACGAAGAACTATATTAATCTGTAGTAAAGTAGCCTTCCAAGTAATCTTGTGGAAGTGTTCTTCATAGTAATTTAACTGCAGAGACATAATTGTGAAAAATTGTTATATAGGAGATAAAGGCACAAATTTACAACAGACTATTTACTAATTGCCACAATTTGATAGCATATTGAATAATAGCAGGCCACACAAACACATTAGGATTGTGCAAAGCTGGAACTTTGGGTTGAATTACAGTATTTCCCTGAAAAACCCAGTTTTATATTCTTTTGAACCCTGAAATAAGCACTTGGCCTTATTGCCATGCGCTCAAAAGCCTGATTGGGCTTATTATTAGGGGATGCCTTTATTTTGGGAAAAACAGGGTAGTTAACCACTAGTAAGTATATTGTGCTAACATAAACTCTGTGTGTGTGCATGTCCACTCCTATATCTCATCTAACTGCTGCAATTAAGGAATGATCCAGATGTTCAGTACCATTTATGCAGTCACAGGTTTTATCCTGAAAGAGTAGTTGTATGGGGCATAAACCCCAAAAAGCAGGTTGGGTCAGCATATGAAATACTAAGTTTTTGGAAAGCAATTGAGTGATATAGGTATATGGTTGAATCAGTCTGTCAACATAATAGGTACTAAATTGCTGAAATGGTATTTTGTTGTTGTTGTTAGTTGCGAAGTCATGCCCGACCCATCATGACCCCATGGACAACGTTCCTCCAGGCCCTCCTGTCCTCCACCATCCTCTGGAGTCCCCCCCCCCCCAAGCTCACGCCCACTGGTTCAGTGACTCCATCCATACCAGAAATGGTATTTTAGGGATATACAAATTGCATTTTGAATTATGATAACTTCATGAAAAATAATTTTCTATTATAAATATAAAATACATTAGACTATATTATAAAGATAATTTTAATTAATAATACAATAGACAGCAAATAAAACTTTTACAGATATCTTTTGAAATTTGTGCAATGACATATTTTGTGAAATCTTGCTCTTCAGAGACAGTTACTGTATCCAGAAGTTAGGTATCCAGTTCCCAGTTGTGTTACAAATTAAAAGCTAATATATGAAGCATTAATCAAATGTTTCTTGTAGCCATTTTTGTAACATTAGTGCTTACGGATTTACCAGAACAGAATACACATTGCGATCTCTAACTAGCACAGAAATTGTATGACATACTGATTTTTTGTGTGCTTGTTGATCTTGTTACATTAGAAATGGGAAATATACAGTATTATCCATTTTCAAATGATGTTCCAGTTCAGATCAACATTGTAGAACCAACTTAGGTAAAGAAAACTATATTCTACTACTCTGTACTGCATATAATAGTGATTATACAGTTGTGATAAGCAAGAAAACAGCAAAAAGTATCACAACTGGTTCATTCTACAATTCGGGCTCCAACCTGGCACCTAAGATTTGTAGAAATATTTTTGGAAAATAAAGGCTGTCCCAAAGAGGGCAGCCTTCTGCAACTGTCCTGTTGTTAGTCCTTCTAATTGCAATCTCTCCAGATGCTGACTCAATGTACAGGGTATTGCTCAGAAGGTGCAGATTATTATAGGGATCACTTTCGTTGGTTTTTTCCACATAATTCAATCTGCAGGTCCCTATACTTCTTGATCTTTTCTAATTCTTTTTCGTTAATAAGTTCATTTTAGTTTTCAGGCAGTACCAGATTATTCTGTCTACTATTCAAAAATTGGAGAAATCTTTTGACAGACATCTAGGGTATGTATGTATGCATGAATGCATGCATGCATATATATATATGTATCAGAGGTGGGTTTCAGCAGATTCTGACCAGTTCTGGAGAACCGGTAGTGAACATTTAGAGTAGTTCAGAGAACCAGTAAATGCCACCTCTGAATGGCCCTGCCCCCATCTATTCTCTGCCTCCCAAGTCCCAGATGATTGGAAGGAAATGGGGATTTTGCAGTATTCTTCCCCTGCAGTGGGGTGGGAATGGAGATTTTACATGATCCTTCCCCTGCCATGCCCACCGAGCCATACCATGCCATGCCCAAGCCAGACACCCACAGAACTGGTAGTAAAACCTTTTTGAAACCCACCACTGATATACATTGTATGAATATATGTATGTAGTAGGTACTGAAACTAGCCAATATTAATAGAATGTTCCTAATTTATTTATTTTATTAAATTTATAATACCTTCCACTGTACTTCCTTTTGTCTAGCATAGGGGTGTCAAACTTGCAACACGTGGGCCTGATGCATCATGCACTGGCCACGCCCACAACTGGTTTAGCAAAGGGCAAAAAGGTCACAGTCCATCAAATGACACTGCTGCAATATGTGAGTCTGACACCCTTGGTCTAGCGCAGGGGTCTCCAACCTTGGCAACTTTAAGAGTTGTGGACTTCAACTCCCAGAATTCCCAAACCAACCCCTGGTCTAGCACACTGTACTTCAGAGGATTTGGAGATCTTATCTGATAGGTTTTAGAAAGATATGGGGTTCCATGGGAATTGAAAATTCTGTTGCATACAATATTTGCTTGCATAACCTTGGTTCTTGCCCATTTATAATTATTTGCTAAAATTCGGAATAAAAATGAACTTAGTTCAGTGAAAATGTTAATTAATATAAGGCTAAAACTGCCTTGCTGACTTCACCCATTTTTATAGAATTGCATGACAAAAGACTATAAAAATTGCTTCTGTTATGTATGGTTTTGGAGGTGTAACTTAAGATAAGTGATTTAAATACAAATAAGGTAAATGTCTTACCTTTAAACTGATTTTGATTATTAGGGTTTTTCCATGTACAGCATTATATTTTTCATCAAGTTTTTAGAATAAGCTATAAAATATCCCATAGTAGATGGGCAGTAAATCAAATTCCCACAATCATGAAAAACCCACTTGCTTTTGATGGAATATTTTTTTCCAAAAACCCTTTGCCCTCTCTGAAAAAAAAGTATCTGTTTGCCACTTTGGTGTAGATGGACTCTACACCATAAACTCTATATATCCCAAAGTGTTAAGTTATGTTTCAGAGACATACATTTGCTAGCATAACTCTGAGTCAATTTTATACATGCCTCAGATATTTTCCAGATTTTTTTAGTGTGTGTGTGGGAGGCATAAAGCCATTGGTGCAAAGGTGTCTAGATTATAAGTAATGATTGCTCGTGAAGTTCAGGATGTCTCAGAAAGATACATGAGGAATAGTTCTACTAGAGGAATGGAGTTAATCCTAAAAGAGCAAGTCAGAGCAATAAGTGCAAAGACTAAAAATATTACTTTGATGGAGGTCCAACAAACATTTGGAAATGACTCCGATACTTCCTAATTCACTTAACTATAAAAATGAGGATGAGGATCAAATATAAGACTGAGGCTTGCAAGATCCCACTAGATCAGGGATGTCAAACTCGATTTCATTGAGGGCCTCGTCAGGGTTGTGTTTGACCTCGGATGGCTGGGGTGGTGGGGCTTGGCCAGGATGGGAGTGGCCAGCTTGATGTCACTTGGGTCAGGAGTGCCTGTGATGGCCTGAGTGCTGTGCCAGCCAAAATGGCCTCCTGCAACCCTTTACCAGCTCTGTTTTCAGCTGGGACAGCCTCCTGCAACCCTCCGCCAGCAAAAACAGAGCTCAGGAGGGCTTCACACTGGCAGAGGCACAGTGGGCTGGTCCTTTGCTGTTTTCAGGATGGCCCACGGGCCTTGAGTTTGGCATCCCTGCACTAGGTAGACCAGCCCAAGAGTCAATCCTACAGGAAGGCTAAAACCACTTTTATTGAGATCGGCTATAATAGCACAACTTTGCAAGTCTGATTATTGCAACACCAGTGTCCAGAGGAATGACTTTTAGAAGGACATATAACAGAAAAGAGGAGACATTTATCTTGCAATTGTCCTTCTACTCAGATTCACCTAGGTGCAACTTTATGGTTTTCCAAATTCTCCCTGCATCTGGATTCTGATTTTAGTTTAACTCTCATTTTCTTAGATGACAAAAATAAGAAAAAAGGTTAAGAAAGAAACAGAGTGGGCACAAATCTAATCCAAGCATTATTATTATTAGAAAATAAATCTGGAGAAGGTGGGAGAATATCCTGAAACTGGAGGAAATCTACAGAGCAGGAGTAGAAAAATAACAATAGAGAATGGTGTCAGGTACATGGTGTTTTGTTAAAGCAGGAACGAAATATATATGTATTTACCATGGCAAATATATATTTTACTTTTCCAAAGGAAGTTAAATTTGGTTTAAATATTTTTCTGAAGGTTCTGTTTAAAGTTTAATACCGCCATGTGCAAAATTTCTAAAAGAGATGCATTCTTTATTAATCACATTTCCTTAAATCACATGAAATAACAACTTATTGGAGCACTGATTATTTTCAACAGCATAATTCCACATGGCAAATATATCAGCAAAATCAAACACCCTGTTATAAGGGGCAGCTTAGCTCTTTAAAAATGTTTCAGCACGACATACAAATCTTCAAAGGTTTATAATATATTTTTAAACAGTGCAATATAAAACATGATTGAAACATAAAAAATATTCATAATATATTTCTAGGACAATCCTCCAGTGGCAGTTATTAGATGTCACACATCACATGTTGTATACAGTTACATATATACACACACATACGCGCGCACACTCACACACAAAGACAAAAACATTCATTCTCTTCCATCTACTATGAATCTAATGAACCGCTATTAAGAACAACTTTTTGCTTAAAGTAGTGATTGTTGCTGAAAATATATAATTATTTTATATGCAGTTGTTTCCATAGCAACACAAACAAACAATGTAATTACATGGCGATCTCGTTGGATTATTAAAGTTGAGTCAGTAACTATTGTTTTGCTACAGGGAATGTAGTGTTAACAGTCACCTGGCTTGCAGTTTTCTACCACAATGGCAAATCAAAGATTTCAAAACTACAGCGATTCTGGATTATTGATTGTACCAATAATTTTTTCTGTGACTTTCTTATGCTTTACTCCAGGTTTTTTTTTAAAATTAGTATAGAAGAGGAGGGGTGGGGGAAAACTAAATGAAATTTTCTAAACATTCTTTATGAGCTATATGCTAACATGCTAGGTGACTTCCCCAACATACATTTCAGGCGATGCCTTACTATTTCCACCTAAAATGGTTTAGCAAAATATATTTTCTCCTTCCAGGCAAATGTTGCTGCATTACAGTCAATGGCGGTGCACATTGTGGAGACACAACAAGGTTCTCCCCAAACTTTAACACGCAGAGTCCTATTCAAGTGTTGCCAAGAGAGTATATGATGCGACGGTGTGTTTGCGAGCACTGTGTGTTACTGTTACCCTTCCTTTTTGCTATAGAAGTTGTACATGGGATTTGTGCTTTGTCAGAATTCCGATGATCTTCTCAGAACACACTAACTCTCGAACACAATAATTTCCTTAAAAAAACAAAAACAAAGCAAAAACAAAACCACACACATGACAAGTAAAGAACTGGAGCCCTCTAATGGATTTAGTGCAGGATACAAATTTTTGCCTAACTCTCTACACCATGCTGATTGGCCTTCACTTGCCCCAGGGGGCTTGTGCTATTTCTCCCTGTCCAATTAAAGCTCAGAGAGAAGACGTAATCTCTTTGCTTTCAAAAGATCAGCTTCCTGTTCTACAAAGTGGATGAGCTTTGCTTGTAATCCCTCAAAACAACGGCGGTGTAAGTTGCATTGGGAGGTATGCAAAGCCCTGATTCGGACACAGGGGAACTGGGCACAGAGCTGCCTGAGGCCACTGAATCTCGAAAAGGAGACGGAGGTGTCAGTGCTGGTGAATTTTCTAGAGTCAGTTTGCTGGTGGCCTGCTCCTCTTCCTCCTCTTCCTCCTCCTCTAAATTTCCTGGCCTCTCATACACATAATCTTGGATAAGCTTAAACTTTTCGTTTTCTTCTTCCTCCTCCTCCTCTTCTTCTTCCTCCTCCTCCTCCTCCTCTTCTTCAGATGGGAGTGAAACTGGCTCTTTACTGAAAGTGCCCATTTGTAGTGGCAATATCTGTGGCTGCATTGCTGGAGGATGGTATATGGGCCTCAGTCCGTTTCCTGCACCAGACACGGGCATTACAGCATTGAAATCAGGGATGCCCGTGGCAAATTTGTTGACCACCCCCTGCAGCTGCTCCATAATAGATCGTGGTGGTGGAGGTGGAGGTGGGGGTGGCAAGACTTTGGGGCTCTGTATGTCCTCTGCTGATGCCTGTAGTGGAGGCATCACCATCACTCTTCTGTGTACAACCATGGAAGGGCTGCTCATTTGGCTGAAGTGCACCGACTCGCTTGCTTCCTCCTCCACAACATTGTACAAAGTCTTACTGCTGATGTCCGAAAAAGTGAGGCTCTTGCTTGGACCTGGGTAACTTTTAGTTAGGGGCTTGATCACGGCTGTCTGATTACATCCTAGCTCCTTATTCTTCACATGCACTGAGAGCCTGTGCCACATATGGTGTCCCTTGGGAATTTCTCTTCCACCTGGTTCAGACCATGACACAGACTTGCCATTAGAACTGGAAATAAAATAAAGATTTGTGTTTATTTACATTTCCATAGGCAACCACAACACATTCATCCTAGAAAATCCCTGTGTGTGCTTTGCAGTCTTAGTTCCTCCAAGAAGCAACTACAGTGGGAAACGGCAGCTGTTCTTAAATCTAGAAGGCTGTAAATGAAGGTAAATTATTCCCTGTTAGTTTCAGGTGTTGGGGACAGAGCAACATGTTGCAGAATATGCATGGCTGCCACCAGATACAGAGAGTAATGGCTCTTCATTCCCTCTCCCTGCAATGTTGGTAAGGAATAGCAAATTAACTGGTTCCAATATTCTGTGTTATATATTTCCTGGGAGGAGATGCAGAGAAACATTGACAGCAATGACCGTAACAAGCATATTGTTTCTTTATTAAATGCTGTTACGGTGAGTGGGGTAAAATGCTGTTATTATTCATTATAAACAGCAGCTTTTTTTCCAACCTCTCTTTCTGGATATGCCCATCTCCTGCTCTGTTGTCAGCCTATGATTCTGAACAAGTGTAAAATAAGTGCATGCACATAAGACATCGTTTCCAAAAATGATGCAGAAACTCAACGCCAATCTTTAAAAACACTCAACTTTATAACATATAATCTTTAGTCTGTAACGTTTGATTTGCATTTCACATGCAACAATCTCCACAGCACATAAAAATTTGTCTGGTCTGGTAAAAGCAGCAATGCAAAACTTTCTAGCTCCAATTTGTGGATCAGGGAATTGTAGTCAGAAATATTCTTGTTCTTCTATTGAATTTTCTCCATTGGAGTCATGGAGGTTTGAGGATTACCTTTCTCATGGCCCATACATTGTGCAGTTGCATAACACTGTGTACATACTGTGTACATACTGTGAAAAATCAGTCTCACAACCTCTATGACAACAAATATTTTAAAACACAAATGCAGACGTAACTAATACCTGTAAGTCACTTATACATTTAGTAAGCATAAATGACGCTAAACGCTTGGAGAAAAGACATCAAAAGCAAAGACTGTCTCTTTGGTCTAGGAAACTATTTAGAAAGAGGTTACATTCATGATATGGAAGCACCAAGAAAGTATTGTAATGAGTAAGAACCAAAACAACAGTGTAGGAACACAAGACGTTAAGCAAGACTGTTACCTCTAAGAATTTCTTGGGATGATGATGGTTTACCAGCTGTATTAATTACAATGACAGCTTTAGATGGTTAGTGGAATTTTTTTGTAGGCATGTTATATTGTTAGACATTATGGGAGCGTGGGATTACAAAACAGACATGTAAAATAGCTTTGAAAGGCAGGTATTTCTTGTGATTTTTTCTACATCACATGAAAGTAAAATATTTCATTCTGAACAATGGACTGAAAAGTGAACCAGCAGTGAAATCCGGCTGGATCTATCTGGTTTGCACAAACCGGGAGGGCTGGCGGTGGGAGGCTCCACCCACCGGGACATCATTACGTCCTGTTTTTGACCTTCTGTGCATGTGCAGAAGAGGCGCGTATGCTCACATTTCTGAACCGGTAGCGAAGGTAAGTGCATTTTACCGCTGATGTGAAATATAGCACATGGACAGTAGAAACATTCTGCTGCAGGCTCTGTGATGCTCAGAGTAGATATTGCAATAATCCTATGCTCTATAAATTAGATTTATGTGGATGTATCCATTTTCTGATGCAAATCACCTGCTTTGCAATGCACTATAGTTTTCAGTACAGTTCTCAATAGCTGATGGACATACTGTTTGGCAATGTAAACGCTGACTAGATAAATTTATATTTTATCCAGTGCTGTAGTTCTAATGGATTGAAGCTGAGTTATTTCTCAAATGGAGGTCTATGTAGACATGCTCAGTTAGGGATAAATCAATGCACAGAATGCATTTTAGATGGAAATTTGTCTCTAGCTCCTTTCATGTATAAGGCTGAAATCTTTCAAATGGGTGTCACTGGGTTATTTATCTGGGAAAGCTTGATGGAAAGCTTAATGTACAGGATTTATATATTAGAGTTATTGGAATTTTTTATGTAGGAGAAAACTCCAAATTTAGATGGGCAACGACTTAGTTCAAACAATGTATTTGATGTTCAGAAAACAAGCCAAATATGCTCTGTAAGATACATCTGAATGGATTGTAAGCTTTTATATAGGCATAGAACAGAATATAAAACACACTGCAATACAGAATATGTTGAACAGTAGTACTGAATAATGCATATATAAACAACATGTTTAAAACATAACTAATATATGTCGGTATACACCCACAGACATACATACGTACGTACACACACACACACAAACACACACACACACACACACACACAGGTTCCTTTCAGGTCAGTGGGGCTGACTCCCAGGCAAGAATTTATAGAATTACAGACTTATATCACTCCATTTCTGATTTTTTTCCCTCTTGGCAGCATCTTCAGAATTTTATTTTAAATCAATGTTGACAAGGACTCCAGTTCCTGAAGTTTTTCCCCCATGAGTATTATGTCCCAGCAAAAGTTTCAGTGATGACTTCAATCTTGTCCACAATGCTGATGACTAATAATATATCTATTTCATTGGATTCAGTTTTGTGTGTCATATAATTTCCATTGTCATCTGACATACGAAGTAGAATCCAATGAAATGGGTAGATTATATGGCATATAATACTGAGAACGGTTGATAATTGTTTTTAAAATTTCCGCTCATGTTCCTTATATTGGATGGTTTGCATATAAAAACCTTATTTTTTCAGCAGCATC
>JANHFP010003548.1:10844-21312 GCA_032468135.1 Calamaria suluensis
TCAATTCTTTGGCACTCAGCCTTTCTTATTGTCCAACTTCCACAGCCATACATTGCAACTGGAAAAACCATAGCCTTTTGTTGGTAGGGTGATGTCTCTGCTTTTTAGTAAACTATCTAGATTTGCGATAGATTTGATCCCCAGGAGCAAGAGTCTTTTATTTTTTTTTTGCGGCAGTCCCCATCTGCGGTGGTCTTGGAGCCGAGGAAAATAAAATCTCTCACTACCTCCATTTCTTCCCCATCTATTTGCCAGGAATTTAGATAAAGGCCGGATGCCATTATCTTAGTTTTCTTAATAGTGAGTAGCCAATTTTTGCCCTCTCCTTCTTCACCTGCATCAAGAGGCTCTTTAGTTCCTCTTTACTTTCTGCCATGAGAGTGGTTTCATCTGCATATCTGAGGATGTTGATATTTCGCCCAGCAATCTTAATTCCAAGTTTTGATTCACCTAGGGTTAATCTTATTATGGCCTAAATGGTCGTCTCCTGTTCTTAGGATTTGGGTGGAGGAGAACGGAAATTTTTAATCCTGTCTCTGCAGCGGAAGGTCTTTTGTTTTTGAATATTTTCTTAATGGGCACAATATATCTGCAGGGGTCCAGTGGTGAAATCTGAACCAGTTTATTACCGGCTCTCTGGCCGTGCATGCACACCAAATGCGCCCTAAGTTCACATGCACAGTGCGCACCAAAAGGAAGTTTGGGAAGGTTAGTAGGACAGCGTGGGGTGGTGGTGATCAGCTGTAGCTTGTGATTGTGGGAACCTTTTAAAAAACTTTTTAAAAGCATTTTTTACTACAGGCTTGGGCAAATAGGTAGTTTTAAAAAAAGGCTACGATGATTACATAGCACAGCTGTGTTCATCAGAGCTTCTTCTTTTTTTTAACCTTTTAAAAGCATTTTTATGACCTATTCACTCGAGCTGGTAGTAAAAAAAAAATGCCTAAAAAGTTTTTTTAAAAAAAGTCCAATGATCAGCTGAGTGACGCTCAATCGTCAGAACTTTTTTTTTTTACTTTTTACCAGTTCTGGAGAACCGGTAGTAAAAAAATGTTTAAAAAAAGTTCTTAAAAAGGTTCCAATGATCTCCCATCACTCAGCTGATTGTCGGAACTTTATTTTTTTACATTTTTTTACTACCAGTTCTGCAAACCGTCCTGAACCGGTAGCATTTCACCCCTGCAGGGGTCTCTCAAGAAAAAACTGAGTCTGCTTTCTGTCTTTAAGAGCATGTTTCTCCATTTCTCCTTTAGGGGAATATTATTCTGCCCTTTAAAGATTCCCCAAAATATTTCATTCTCCTGGGATGGGTGCTTCCCACATGTATTTGTCTGTAGGTGTGTTGCAAAGAGAGTGGTCCTTGTTTGTTATTTCAATGATCAGTGATCATTTCAATTCCCCTTTATTCAACTGCAAATCATGCCTTGACTCTAACACTGTAATGAAGGTGGGTAAGATGAATAGTATTTTTAACAAACAATAATAAATCTGATAGAAGGAGCTGAACTACAGCTACTCAGTTTGAATGGAAGATAAAATGAGCAAATTGCTACTGCAAATTTCTGCTACAAAACCTTTTAAACTATCATTTGCTTTCAACCTCAAAAAGGATGCCTTTCATATTGTTCCTTTTTCCCACAGAATGAAACCACCCAATATCACAGGGAAGCCAGTATGCACTCAGTGTTTAGAACAGTCACCTGTTATTATCTGTTTTATATAGCTATATTAGATGTGTTTACTTGGAAGCTAAACAACATTTGCAAAGGCAAAGATAAAAACAGGGAACCATTCAAGACATTGTCAAGAAGGTCTGAGATAAGAGAAATGCAATTAATTGCAACACAAGCTTATTGTGTTAGCAAGACTTGGAAACAAATCTGGGACTTGTGTGTGTGTGTGTGTGTGTGTGCGTGTGTGTTTTCCAAAGAGGCCTAGTGAATTATTCATTACTTTGGATACAAAACGTGAAGCAATTGTTAGACTGACAACATTAAATGATGCATTAACTCCACACATTTAATCAAACATTCTCACAACAATGCAAATTCATAATATGTGACAATTTATCCCGTCTTTGCAGATCTTGTTAATGTTGTCATCAGTTACAGATATCATCTGTAATTACAGTGGTACACAGGGCAGCAAATGCTCTTGTCAATATGTGTTTCATGCCTCAAGGATGAAACGCGTGACCTTGTCAAAGGAGGACGTACAAATGGAAAGTTTAGAAACAAATCTGCATTTCACACATTTAGTTCCCCCATCAATTAAAAAAATACTATAGATTAACAAATTATGTTTTTTTTAAAAAAAAAACTGTAGCATTTAAACAATGAAACGTTTTATGGCAAACATATCTTTGTGTGTAGGTGTGTGTATGTCAGGCTCTTAAAAGAATATCAAGATGTAGTTGATACCCAGAAGGTCTGACAGATAAAGAGTAATCTTCATTGCATACACAACACCATCAGTTGATACTACATTATTTTTTTCTACAGAAGTATGCACTTATTTTTTTTAAATTTTTCATTGCAAAACACACGGCTGCCCTCTTGTGGATATTAGCAGCAAATACTTTGTTGCCAATTTTTTCTCTTTTTCGCAGTGGCAGGCATGGTTCCTCTTTTACCCCATGTAGCCCTAATCAGATGTGAGCTTCAAAAATCTTGAGGTTGCTAAATGGCAGATTTTTCTATACAATTCTGCTGATCTAGTCATCATCCGTATTTTTGGTAATCCAGATCTGGAAACCAGATTATCTGCCTAACACAAATGTGGAAGTCACTGTATATACAATAAGGCAAAAAAAAGTTATTGATTTAATTTCAACCACAATACCACAAGGGCTACCACTAGATACAAACTCAATATAAATCGCTCTAATTTAGACTGTAGGATGTATGACTTTTGTAATAGAGTTATAAATGTCTGGAACACCCTACCTGTTCCTGTTGTTAGTCTCGCCAATCCCTGTGCTTTTTCCCTTAAACTGTCTACTGTGGACCTTTCACATTTTTAAGAGGTCCTTAAGGGGTGTGTGCATAAGTGCACCTGCGTGCCTACCATTCCTGTCCTACTATTCCCATCCATTTGTAATCATCTCACATGTTTATGGCTATGTTTTGCCTATTTATATCTTTAATTGTTCCAATTTTTATGCCAATGTCTATGTTTATACTGTTACTTGTTTTCTTGTACTTGTTGACAAATTAAATAAGTAAGTAAGTAAGTAAGTAAAGCTTTGTATCTAACAAAATGAAATTCAATGGTGAAAAAACTAAGGTTCTACATTTCGGCAAAAAAACCAAACTACAAAGGTACAGTATATATGGTACCTTGCTCAACAGTAGTGTCATGCCTTCTGCTGTGCCTCAGCCTTCCTCAGACTCTGACTCTGACTCTGAGGGGTTAATGGACTCCGGAGAGGCTGAGGTCATTGAACAGTTGACTCCCTCAGGTGTGAGTGAGGACAAAGAAGGGGCGGACGAGCCTCTATTAGATGCTAGGCAGAGAAGGAGGGACAAAGTGCAATGGCAGAGAGCACAGCTGTGTAAACGTTAATTGATGTTGGCTGGTTTGAAAAGGAGGGACTGGGGCGGGGCTGGCTTCACAGGAAGCAAAGAGTATCATTCCCTGTTTGTGGCCGGCTCGTGGTGACCAGCTCCTGCCTGCTAGCTTGCTTGCTTTGGATCCCTGCCAAGTCCTAGCCGGGACACTGTGTTTGTTCTTATCTGCTTCTCTGCTTGCTTTGGAACCCTGCCAAGTCTCAGCCGGTAAATTGCATTTGTCCTTATCTGCTTTTCTTCCATGGAGTGCAGTTAACTCCAAGGTAGCTGACTTTCGTTTTGGGGTTTATGTTGGGGGTTGCTTCCTTGTTTAATTGCACTGGACTGGGTTGTGACAACTACACAGAATAACAGAGTTAGAAGGAACCTTGGAGGTCTTCTAGTTCAATCCCCTGCTCAAGCAGGAGACCCTATACCAGTGATGGCTAACCTTTTTGCTATTGTGTGCCAAAAGAAGGGGGAGCACATTGGGGGGGGGGGTCACCTGTGTACCCACATCCATAATTCTATGGGCCCCGGTAGGGCTGTTTTTTGTTCTCTGCTGACTCCAGAGCCTGTCGGAGTCTGGGAAGGGTGAAAGCAGGCTTCCCCAGCTTCCTGGAGGCCCACCAGAGGCCAGAAACAGCTTGTTTCCTGACTTTCGGTGGGCCCAGAAGGCCCAATAAATCAGCTGGCCAGCATGCACATGTGTGATGGAGCTGTGCTCGCGTGCCCACAAATATGGTTCCGCGTGCCACCTGTGCCACCTGTGCCATAGGTTCGCCATCACGGCCTTATACCATTTTAGAGAAATGACTGTCCAGCCTCTTCTTAAAAGCCTCCAGTGTTGAAGGCAAGTCGTTTCACTGGTTGATCGTTCTTACTGTCAGGAAATTTCTCCTTTGTTCTAGGTTGCTTCTCTCTTTGTTCAGTTTCCATCCATTGCTTTTTGTCCTGCCTTTTGGAGCTTCGGAAAATAGGTAGACCCCCTCTCATTTGTGGCAGTCCCAATGATGGACCTGATGATTGAGGTAAGATCACTTAGTTGGTTTCTGTGCCTTAAGGAAGACAAGAGAATTGATCTCCCTATTTTCCTCCAATAGCTCATCCAGTATACTATTCTGGCTCTCAGATCAGAGGTGTGTTTCAGCAGGTTCTGACCAGTTATGGAGAACCGGTAGTGGAAATTTTGAGTAGTTCAGAGAACCGGTAAATACCACCTCTGACTGGCCCCACCCGCCTCTATTCCCTGCTTCCAAGTTCCAGCTGATCGGGAGAGAATAGAGATTTTACAGTATCCTCCCCCTAGAGTGGGGTGGGTGTCATTCCTCTGTCAGCATCAGACTCGGAGGATGAGGAGGAACAGCTGGCAGAGAGAAGTGGGGGGAGGGGAGGCTCGAGCTGTGGATGGGGAAGAGCAGGCCCAGGCTGGACCCAATGGGCTAGGAGCAGAGAGGAGGAGTTCAGGGAATGAATTAGAAGAAGATAAGAAGATAAGAATAAGAGTTGGAAGGGACCTTGGAGGTCATCTAGTCCAACCCCCTGCCCAGGCAGGAAAACCTACACCTCTTTAGATAAATGGTAGTAGATGGGAACTGCTTTCCCTAAGGTAAGTGATGGATTTTGGATAGTTGGATAGCGGCATTTAAGTTACTTCCGATGCCACTTGGAACTTTCTATACCTCCAGATGGTAGTCACTTGGAATTTTCCATACTGTTGTCCTTCAACATTTCTATGCAGATATGTGTTATGTGTGCATCAGAACATCTTAATTGCCTTGATTTTTCAGAACACCTTGAATTTAGATATATTTTTTTCAATTTCAGGTGACAAAGGCATACCTCCAAATCATTTTTTTTCTTAAAAATTAATTATATTGGCTACAAGGAAAATTTATGATAAAAAGATTTAAAAAAATGGATGAGAAAATGGATTAACTGTTTTTAGTAGTATTCTTTTATCACATTTTCTATCAGGTCAGGTTTAAAGATATTGATAACATGTTTAAACTGTGCTTCCCATGGCTTGACTATTTTACATACATGTTCACATATCCTGGATCTGTTTGGAATACAAAAATTATGAGTTGGGATTGACAGAATGCCAGTTGGATTAATCTTACATATGATTTCTTATTTTGAAGTGTTCCTGGAAAATGCTGCTAACGAAAGTTCTTCTGTTATCTTCTTAAGATCATTTTGTCATTGCTTTTATAGAAATAAAGTTTATTTTAGTTTTGCTCCTAGTCATTCTTCCTTATAAGCAAAAAACCTGAGGCCTAACAGCAAGGCACCAAATGAGGAAGTGTTTTATTTTATTATTTTATTTATTAATTTTTTATGCTGCCCATTTCCCTCATAAAGTGACCAGTTTCTCACTATTTGTATCTAACACTGTGAAGTACTTAGGCTTATTTTACATAGCTGTAGCTAGTTCCTAAACCAGAGCCTCTACAATTTAAGACAAATCTTCACAGGCTGTTGTGCGGTTGCTCTTTAGAAAAGCTTGTTGATGTCAGAATACCATGTTTGTCTTCAGCTGATCTTGAAATTTTATCTTGTAGAAAGCTAACCAAGGCTTCATCTTAAATGGAATTGATTTGCATAATGTTATTAATAAACATGTTGCAACACTGAAATAACTCCAGGCAATGAATTAATGGAGGTACAATATTTTTCAGGGAGACAAGCACTTACTTCTTCTTGCCAAAACTTCAATTTACATGCAGTTCCATTATTGGAAAAGCCAGGTGCCTCTTCAATCATTGCCTATGCTACACCTTTTGGTTCCAGTGCTTTATATAATGCAAGTTTTCTAGAAAGGGTGTTCTCTCAATAGGCAACAAATGTTTGAATATACATATCTATAGAAGATTTCTTCCACATCTTAGCACACAATCAAACTGTTCCTGTAGATATCACACTCATTTTTGACATTGATTTTGCTGATTACACAGAAAAGAGGAATGCTAGCAGCACCCTTGCAGTAGTTCTTTACAGAGTTGGTACTGTCAGACTGGATTTAAATTGTCTACACAAATTCCTACTGGTTGTGCTTTTCAGTCATCTGGGAGAAGGAGAAAATTTAGTACTGACAGGCAATCCTTTGCTATATGTCCTAACTAAAGCAAGGAATATAAAGAAAACCAGCCTAATATGATCTGTGTATTCTAAAAGACCGGTTCTAAAAGATCCACTCTTTTTGGGAAGAAGAAAGGGGGAGTCATTCATTTGGACATGACTGGGCTTGGACAATATGCATTGAACCAGATGTAGATTCAACCCTCCTTCATAAATCAAGGCTGTGAACAATCAAATTATGGATATAAACTATATGAGATCCACTCACTCCAGTAAGAGAACTACTCTATAGACAACCACCATTTTCATTTCCTATTAAACATTTCCAGCTTTGAGACACTGTGAATTGCTTGAAAACACAAGAAGCAAAATTAAAGAAGCTAGATGGAAAAAAAAGTACAAATCCTAAAATATATTAGTTATAAAATGAAAACCATGACGTAGTTCTCTACACTATCTACCCCATTTCCAAAAAAACTCAAAATAATTTGCTAGGATTTGGTGGCTTTAAAGGGAATCAGTACTATTGCTAGGTGTTGCATAATAGTAACCACTATCAAAACAGCATGTAGAGAGTTTTATGGAAGCTTCATATTGAAATATATACAACAAACTAACCATAATATGATTTTATTTGATCTTAATATACAATATGCTCTCTGAACTCAACCATTGTTGCTAAAAATGTGGTTTTTGGTTTCATGCATTGTACAATCTAGATTAATTGTGGCATGTTCACAACTGATCCTGAGAAAGGAAGGTAATAAAGGAAGTTGAATTCATGAGAATGCATTGGCAAGGCTGCATTCCTCAATGAAGATTATAAAATCATTTTAATCTGGTCATCTTTTTAACCCATACTTGATGTACCTACAAACCTTGTTGCTAGTGGATCAATGCAGAAAAAAGAAAATCCAAAGTTGGAAAAACAGAATTTGGTGGAAAACTAGAAACATGGGAGGGGGAAAAGAGAAAAAAAGAAAAATATATAATGGGTGCAAGAAGAGGATATGTGAATTTGTTGAAAAAGCATTAGTAAATAAATTGAATAAAGGGACAGAGGACATAAAGAAAAAGATATGGGGGTCATTTGAAACAGTGAAAAATAATATGTTACACATTATCATAGAATTATGCTGGTAGGGATGGATGAAAAGAAAAATGTGATGGAAAGATGACATGAAAAAAGTCTGTGGATAAGGAAAAATCCATGTAAGGGATGTAAGTGCTGCAAAAAACTAAAGATAAATATTTTATAATACATAGAGAGAGAAGACTGAAGTGGGCGGCTATAACAAATCTAAATAAATAACGTGGGAACACTTTTCAGTGTTGACAATAACTTAAGAGTATTAGGTGATGCTAATGTGTTTTGACTGCATTTGTGAAAACAAAAGCTACTTAATTTTATGCATTGCCACCCTACAGCCTAACGTAACTTTTTACATAACTGGCAATTCTACACTGTGCACCTGCTTAACAGCCAGTGCAATAGAATAGATTTTTGTATTGGTCAAATGTGATTGGACACGCAGGGAATTTGTCTTGGTGCATATGCTCTCAGTGTACATAAAGCATATACAGTACATAAAATGTACATAAGGCAACCCAATTTTTTTTTTGCAATAACTCAAATGTTTTTTTAAAAAAATATTTATTAGCAGTAATCTGTTCTAAAATGTTACTACCCTATTGACCTAGGGAAAAAGATATACCTGAAATTTTAATCCAGTTTTACCATTATATGACAACAGATTAATTAAACATTTTTGTAGATTTTTCCGTCTCTTTAAAAACTACTTGATAACTTATTGAGCCACGTGAACTTAAGGGAATCCCCCTGAGTAGAGATATCAATGATATTATATAAACTTTCAAAGCATCTGGTTGCTTGTGAAAGTTGATATGATTCACTTTCTATATTTATCTTAGCAATTGTTTTTTTAATATATTTTAATATTCTTTTTCCACCCAAAATCACATGTTTAGATAGATGTCCATACAAATTTAATGGATGGATGGGTGGGTGGATAGATGGATGGATGGATCTGCTTTCCCCATAAATTCACTTGCATTAAAAAAAAAACCCAAGTGCTTTCCTGTGCTCTAAAGAAAAGAGAAGGTGCTCCGTGCATTGATTGTTATCTGAAGGTGCATCTTCTTATAACAGGAGCCAAAACACCTACATTGAGAAGTGCTGGAAAGATGTTCAAGTTGGAGACTTTGTGCAGCTGCAGTGCAATGAGGTCATTCCTGCTGATATTCTGCTGCTCTACTCCTCTGATCAGAACAGGATCTGTTATTTGGAGACAGCAAATCTTGATGGTGAGACCAACCTTAAACAGAGACAAGTTGTGAAAGGCTTTTCCCATCAGGTGAGCAATTTTTTTTTTGTTTGGTAGAAAAGGTCAGATCACCGTCTCCTTTAGTGAAGGAAGGATGCAATTGTCCCAGGCTTCAGATATGGAGAGAGACATTTTCAGTGTGTTTCAGAATTTTGAAACCATTGATTATTTTCAGTCAAGACTAGAAAATTAAATAATTAAATATAAACACACACGCCCTCTTCTTTTTCCTCTGTTGGAACAGTTTCTCTCTCTCTCTGTTCCTCTCTTGGAACAGTTTTCTAAGCTACTGGTTTTTAAAACTGACACAGAATGCAGCAAGATAAGAGCGTAAGACTAAACATTTAGGAAACAATATTGTTTGCAAAATGCATGAGGATGGGGCCATTTCAGGTGAAGATTCAAGGTTCCTCAGTGATAGTGATTTGCTACTGGTTTGCCCTGGTTCAGGCAAACCAGTAGTAGCGGTGGAGGGAGGCTCCGCCTACCCATCCAGATGTCATCAAATATGATCTGCACAAAGGTAAGTGAAACCCACTCCTCTTCCTCAGGACTCTTCTATGGAAACGCGATATGGAGGTCTTTTGAGACAGCCTCAGGTTCTTATTCCTAGTTATAATTATTAGTAGAAGAGAGCAGAAGAAAGAAGAAAAGTAATCTTTATAACATACCAGCTGTTGAAATGTTACATTAATCTTACATGAAAGCTAGGTTTTGAAACATAGGTTTTGAAGTTTTGTCAGCAAAGCTCTACTCCAGGCCTGTACAGAAACCCCCAGTCTGTCAGCACTTTTGTGTAGACTGTCAGATGTTTGACAAGACTACAGTTTAGGGGGTGGAAAAAAAACAGGTGATTTATTGTGCTCCAAAATAATGAGCTAGCTTGCAGGCTGCACTGTCAGATGGTCATCCAGTCCTGTGCAGATCGATTGATTGGTTGTATCAGTGTGTGCAGCCTGGGAATGAGGTTCTAAGTTTTCCCCTAACCAATACACAGTCATTAATTTCAAGCAAGCCGTTAATGGGCCAGAGATATATCTTAAAGAATACGTTGCGATCACCAGTTTAAAAAATCCAGCAGGCAAGCAGTGACTTTTTACCAATATGCAATATTTCCTTGCACCTTCACTCAGTTTTCTTCAGAAACTTTTTTATAAATAACTATTTTATTTATAATAGTAAGAGAGAGAGTGTGTGTGAGAGAGAGTGAGAGAGTAAAATTGTGAAGGAAAAGAAAAATCAGAAAAAATAAAAAATAAAATTAAGAATATAATAAAGAAAACAGAATTATTAAAAGAAGTGACTTCCAACCTTATCACACAGAAATAAACTTACTAACACTTCAGCACTATTTATTTTATTTATTTATTATTTATTTATTTTATTAAATTTATATACCGCCCCTCTCCGTAGACTTGGGGCGGTTTAACAGCCATTTTAAAACCACAAAACATGTACATTATAAATTTTAAAATTTAAAATCAAATATTATTT